>JAVTVY010052587.1:0-28182 GCA_036873755.1 Hanleya hanleyi
AATTAAACCAAATTAGACATATGTTAGATCGAGAGACTGATCAATTTTAGAGATGAAAAATTACAGCACTCGAGAATAAAACAATACGACTCTTTTTCTGCTATTAGAAGTGATAAAGACGTTCAAGGTCATCGGATTACATTATAGTAGATATAGAACAAAACTCATTGATAACACAAAACATGATTCTGGATTGGAGAATTGAAAAATACGCTCATGTTAGGAATGTGAGGCTGGATTGTACCAGACAGAGCACGTTGTACAGGCATATTAATCAGGTCAGGAGTCCTTTAATAGAGTTTACTCATGTTGATTGCAGCCACATTCAATATGAGTGTTGACTGCGAACCCGGCGATCTATCGCTCACAATTTCCACTTTATTGTCCCCCGCCGCAACGCGGCCGGGGACTTTAAAATGGTTTTTGCTTCTATGTGTCCGTGCATGCACGGACATGTCCGTGCAAATACTTCGTAAGCAATAACTTCTAAATGCTTTGTCGGATTCCTCCGAAATTTGGCATCTGCATTCTTTGCGACAAGACGTCTCTTGGTATTACGTTTCAGCGAGATCCGCCTGTAGGTGGCGCCACTGGGGTCTTGCTTCTATGCATGCACGGACATGTCCGTGCAAATACTTCGTAAGCAATAACTTCTAAATGCTTTGTCGGATTCCTCCGAAATTTGGCATCTGCATTCTTTGCGACAAGACGACTCTTGGTGTTACGTTTCAGCAAGATCCGCCTGTAGGTGGCGGCACTGGGTCTTGTTCCAATCTTCAGTGCATGTCCGTGCAAATACTTCGTAAACGATAGCTCCTAAATGCTTTGTCGGATTCCTCCGAAATTTGGCATCTGCATTCTTTGCGACAAGACGTCTGTTGGTATTACGTTTCAGCAAGATCCGCCTGTAGGTGGTGCCACTGGGTCTTGTTCCAATCTTTAGTGCATGTCCGTGGATGTTCGTGCAAATGCTTCATAAGCGATAACTCCTAAATGCTTTGTTGGATTCCTCCGAAATTTGGCATCTGCATTCTTTGCGACAAGACGTCTGTTGGTATTACGTTTCAGCAAGATCCGCCTGTAGGTGGCGCCACTGGATCTTGTTCCAATATTTAGTGCATGTCTGTGCAAATACTGCGTAAGCGATAACTCCTAATGCTTTGTCGGATTCCTCCGAAATTTGGCATCTGCATTCTTTGCGACAACACGTCGCTGGTATTACGTTTCAGCAAGATCCGCCTGTAGGTGGCGCCACTGGGTCTTGTTCCAATCTTTAATGCATGTCCGTTCATGTTTGTTCATATCCTTCGCGAGCGATAACTTTCGAACAATTTGTCGGATTTCTTCGAAATTTGGTAAATGCATTCCCTGCAACAAAACACCGTTGGTGATGCGTTTCAGCAAAATCCGCCCAGAGGTGGCGCCACTAGAGTTCATTACATTATTCCATGCTGCAAGTGATAACTTGAAACACTTGGTCGAATTTCTTTGAAATATCCTACATATGTACCTTTCTGGGTAACATGAGAAACGTTGTGGCTCATCGGATTCTTCTCAAATTTGGCATGCATTTACCATGCCAGGAGCTGTTGCTTGGGATTGCCTTTCGCTCACTTGCACTCACAGGTGGCGCCACCTGATGGCAACATCACAAATTCGTTTCCGGGTAATAACTTGAGAACTGACCATCGGATTCTTCTCAAATTTTGTATGAATATACCGTGACATAAGATGTCGCTTGATAATGCATTTCACTGACTTGCGCCTAGAGGTGGCGTCACCTGGTGTCAAAATCTAAATTTGGTTTCTGGGCAATAACTTGAGGACCCTCATCGGATTCTTCTCAAATTTGGTATGCAGATGTCCCCACGATACCATGTTCCTTGGGATTGTATTTTCCCCGCTTCTGCCTACAGGTGGCGTCTCCTGGTGGAAAAATTTGTTTCCAGGCAATAATTTGGCAACTGCTCATCAGATTATTTTCAAATTTTGTATTCATATGTGACCCGCCCCAAATAACATGAACACCGGTGGGCATCTAGTACCGGCAATAACTTGAGGACCCCTCTTCAGAGTCTCAAAGTTCATATGCCGATACCATGACATGAGATGTCATTTGGGATTGTGTTTTTGCCTGCTTGCACCTACAGGTGGTGACTCCTTGTGGCAAAGTCTAAATTTGGTTTCTGGGCAATAGGTTGAGGATGCCTTCATATTCTTGTCAAATTTAGTTTGCAGATAATATGCCATGAATTGTCTCTTGGGGTTGCATTTCGGTTACATAATTTTCATGCTACATGATAAAGAAAATATATTACAGTAGCAATCAACGTTCAGTCAGCCATTCGGAGTTGATCTCAAAACCTGGGAAGGTGGAAAGACCCCTCTGCTTCTTACGCCTGTGAAGTAGCTGTTGCCATCCTCATGAATATCTTCTGAAACCGACAGCGCTTATAAATATTGCTGCCATTTTGGCGGGGGACCTAGCATCCTCTGGCTGCTTGTTATCTTGCAAAGTGTTCTCGCGGAAAGTTTTGACATCTGTTCAGAATTTCGCCATCGAACGATGTTACTGCCATTTCAGGCATGAGCCATCATGTTTTCAAATTGAGACAGTTTAATTTCCATTTCTTTCTTTATGAGGACATCTTGACCGCCAGACAGAATTACACAGAAATAAGTTTAGTGCATTTAGTTGAAACCGATCGATGAGACGTTTTATCAATTGATTAGATTACTGTGTCACAGTAGTTGATCGATATTTCGCAGGACAGCTATTATGATATCGTTATCTCAAAACTTGGCAGCGATATTGCAAGCCGCTTGTAATGAAACTTGACGCATTGCAAACTATCCTCTTGGAAGAAAGAATCCGATGACTGACGCCCTTCACGGAATACCACCGGTAACCCAACTGATAATTTTCCTAAACATCACTTGTCAAATCCATTTTAGCGTTTCTTATAATTATTTTTGCGTTTCTGTATCAAGGGATTGTATTGCATCCCAAATTACTGCCGAGAGGATGAATTGAGCTTCTTAGTTTTCTCACTGTGAGTTAAAAACGTAGTTTGTTCCAATTTCTGGCCAAGCTTTCGTAAATGGGGTGTTAGTGGTATCACGTCAAATCAATATAGCCTGTTTATATATGTTGTTCACCACACAGCTTGTCTGAGTGCTGACGATGTATACGTAAATACAATGAAGATATTGACTGATTCTAGGAAAGTATCCCAAATACTTCAGGGAGTTGGGCATCTGAGAAGATTGGGGTTCTTAGGATAGCGAATCCACAATGTTGTATTGATCAACATTATTGCCGTGACAGAGTGATATTCAATCAATTACGTGTACACACGAAACTATGATAACAAAGTTTAGTTCCACTAAAGTCGTGTGATTGACATAGAGATCAGATGATTTCATATCCCTTGTCTGGTCTGTTTTCTGTGATCTGTACGCGGAAGTGAGATATAAACCTTTAATGATAATATAACCCGGAACTGACGAATGTTGGTAAGGTGTATGCGGATTTAACCCTACCTGGCCTGGAAAGGGGGGCGGGGCGAAATGACCCCCCCCAAACTACACTACCAAATTGTCTGCGCTATCTCCGGAACGACAACAAATACTTTTATAGTTTATCATATTGGGATCATTTTGAGCCTATTTGCATAACCCCCCGAGCAGAGGATCATTGGCAAATTCAACATGGTGCCCACGTGGGGCATCAGAAAAGTGATGTTTTTGTCGTATTTCTTCAAAATTTCTGCTTTTCCGCGATAAAAAGTGGGCAAAAGCTATTTTATTTCACATCACATTATTTATTTACTAATTTATCATGCAGTTTTTGCGGAGAAATTTCATAAATAAAAAACTCGGAAAATCTGACCGAGAAATCGACCAAAAATTGTCGTTTTTCAAAATGACGTCACTGAGACGTCATCAAAGAGGCCATCTTTGATTTTTTTACATTTTCTGGTTGAGCTTGACCCAAGGGTATAGTATGGTAAGTTTCAGCTCCCTAGCTCAAGGAGTAAGAAAAATAATTAGGGGGAGGCCATTTCGCCTCCCCCCCCCCTGCCACGTCAGGTCCCGAAAAGCGCAGGCCAGAGAGGGTTAAATAACGGTTTCTTGTAGTGGCATTTAGAAGTTGGGAAATAGATAAATAAACAACTTGCTCATAGATAACAGCTTCTAGTTTATTCAGGACAAGTTTCGATACAGCTACTACAATTCGTATTTAGATTAGGTGATAATTTGCTGAACTGGAGCGTAACGATTTTATGACGTATGAAGATTCGTCGTGATATAAAAAGTAGACATTTACATGATTGATTTGCTTGTACTGGGACAGTATAAATATTTCGCGAGCTCCAAATGTATCGATTTCATCTACTAGAACTAGGAGATGCCATCGAGATCAACTTTCATGTGCCTGTATCCAAATCCCTGGAGGAAAAGCTTTCGCGGTGTTTCACAATTCACAGAGTGACCTCTGATTTAAAAAAAAACATTATTGGCAAATCCAGCTTATACGGATAATGTTTTTGATCTACTCCTGGGAATTGTATGAGGTTTCAGTTCCCTGATGTGGCACACACGCCTCTTTGATTTTTATGTTGTGAGTTCAGAACACATTAATCAATTCATCCTGGAAGGAAAGCCTACAACAGAAGCTGAAGCATTTGGGCATTTCAATGTCCGAGAAGCCCTATTGATACTTCAGGCTCTTCACATTCGACTGTAAAGGAACACATTGACACATTCGGTAGTTTTCTTTTACTGATTTCGTTGGGCGACCAACTTTATCGACACTGTTGTCTTCGTTTAGCCCTATCTGGTCTGATCGATTTGGGATGTACCACAGCCTGGGGAGGGGCGGATAGTAGTCCTATATATTTTCTACATCCCTAAGGCTAGAGTCATGAAATGTACCACACCATATCTTTGGGTCAATCTCTAGTAGAAAATGTAAAAAAAAGTCCAAGACGGTCGCCATGGTGACATCACAGTGACGTCATATTTCCAAAAGCATTTTCTGGACGATTTTTCGGCCAAATTTTTCTGATTATGTGGAAAAACTTGTTCTCAGCATGATCAATTAGCGAATAATAATCTGACACCAAATAAAATAGCTTTCACTCACTTTTCATCGGAGAAAAGCTGAAGTTTTTAGTAATGTCAGTACCATGACATTCAATTCAGTATCAATAATTTGAAAGAAAGCCGAATCTCGGGTTGCTAGATGTGTATAAATGTCTGACGCGAGGAGTCGAAATGGCTTTGGGTAAACGTACTGGATTCTCCACGATCATATCACCAATGAGAGGAATGGCTTCTGTGAATGTTCAGGGTAAGGGTCATTGTGTTCCTCCAATAATAAATCGTGGCCAGGATAATAAGCTCTTCTCGCCAATTACGTGAACGCACCTCTCTCAAACGATATGGCTGACCACTTCCTTCATTATTCTCCGATATACTGGTACTGAAATAATTTACCGTGCCACGGGTAAGTTGACTGGGACATCACACCTGATCGGAGGTACATTGTATGCTTCAACATGAGGCAAGTAACTTACCCGAAACGCTGTCATACCAGACATTCCGCGGCCAAAATCGAGTGGCCTTCTTGGCGACAAAACTAGTACCAACATCAAAGCGGGTGTCTAATAAGTATTCAGACAGACACAGCCTAGCTTTCAGTATGTATAAGAGAGAAGTGATCAGCGAGTTTGGAATATTTCTGTTTCATTCTTATTATGAACTCCGTGTAACTGTCGAATGAATTTTAAAGCAGATGTGTGTGTGTCAAGCATCGGTATGATGTGTGCTTGGCCTGAGCCTGTCCATTTGGACACCAGTGAGAGCTAAGCAGACAACTTCCAAATGGCCAGAGGGCGTCAAATAAAACCAAGTTTAGGCACATGTTATGAGACATTAATCGAGAGATACTGCAATCTATGATTATATTCCGAGACTAAAATTACAGCTCTCGAGAATAAAACAAATCATTCCTGATAACGACGTAGTCCGAGATATCAAGATTACATTATTCAATGACAAAGCAGTAGGTATAGAACAAAAGGCTCTGATAACACAAAAATCAATTCTGGGTTCGAGAATTAAGAAATAGCATCAAATTAGGATTTTTAGTATAATCTGACTGGATTATGCCGTAAAACATTGTAGGGACATAATAATTAGGCGTCATAATAATTAGGCGTTTACCAATGTGTTTACCAGCGTTTAAGCGTTTACCCATGTTGACTGTATCCACATTCTATATTTGTCTTGATTTCGAACCAGTTGAGCTATCGCCCACCAATTCTCATTCATGAGCTTGCAAAGTGTTATCGCGTGAGGTTTTTAGGTCCGTGTAACCTTGCACAGTTGAATCTTCGATTTTTGTTTCTCCAAATCAAAAATTGAAATTTGACGGTAAATTTAAATTTTCGTTTTTTGATTTCGGTTTCTCAAAATCAAAAATTTAAATTTGAGTGTCAATTTCCCATTTTCGTTTTGTGTTTTACTTGGATCAAAAATGAAAATCAAATGTCGGAATTTGCCTCGATTTGTCCGTTTTTTTTTTTTTTTGAATTTAACTTTTATTCACTGGTACAAAAAATCTCGCAGAGAAGAAAGAACTAGCCAAAGTCAAGAAACCAGTACATCAGTGAATAAAAAATCATGGTCAGATGTTCGTCAGACACCAACCACACAAAAGGCTTACCGGTGGTACCCGTGAGAGGCGTCAGTCATTGGACATTTTCTCCAAGAATGCATTTCTTGCTTTGCAAGTATCCATTTTGAAAGTGTTTTTATTTCACTGAAAGCGGCTTGCAATAACGTTGATAAGTCTTGAGATACCGATAACATGCTACTAATAGCAGTCCAATGAAATATGAAACATTCGATGAGTGATAACATGTATTGGTGAACCTGGAAAATGTATTTCTAGCTTGAATATAACATATAATTCTGTGTCGGTCTGTAGCGATTCGTTTTTATTTGAACTTATCCAAAGGCGTTCATAACAGTCGAGAGAACTTGGATACACATGATATTCATCCAATATGACAGACAGTTGAGCTGTAAATGCCACGGAAGAGGCGAAATGGTACTAGCAACTCCGAACTAGGCCGCCCAACTACTGCGACACAGTATAATCAACCACCCGATAAAACGTCTCGTCTATCGGTATCAACTCTTGCTTTAAATTATTTCTCTGTAATTCAGTCTAGCGGTGAAGATGTCCTCGTAAAGAAAGAAAAGGAAATTAAACTGTCTCAAATTCGAATCATGATGGCTAATACAGACGTGAGAGTGAACCCTTGTTCTATTTTTGTCAAGTAGAGGACCAAATATGATGTTCTTTCTGGGCTTTCACTAGTCAAGGGCGTAGACAAGTTGTCAGATTTGGGGGGGGCTTGAGAGGGGGAGAGTCTGAGAGGGGGGTATCCCCCCTCGCAGCTTAAGATTTTTTTTTGAAACTTGATGGTAAATTGGCACTCTCTGGAAGCATCTGAGTAGTATAACGTTGTAACAACTGAACTTTGATTTATCCCAAAATGTCTCATAACATTACAAAGACGATCACTGCAATGATATACAAGCTGAAGTGATCATTCAGTCTCAGGTTTGCACTATATTTCAAGTTAATCCTTAGACAATACTGTCGTGCCCCGATAGCAGCGCGTGTCTGAGCACGTTTCGTATCTGACGTTTCCGACGATATTTCTGGGACAATTTATCCGACAACATTGAAACTTCACACAGTAGATAAAAAAAAATACTAAATTTATTCCCCTCCAGTAGTTCTCAATAAATCGCGAAAACAAAAATTAGATGGGAAATTTGTGAGATATTTTTGACTTTTTACGTCAAGCTCGCATGTTTTAACAATGGCAGATCAAAGTTATCGTGGCCCCAAAATAACATGGTAGGGTTTTTTAGTTTATATACTGTGTGAAGTTTCAATGTTGTTCGATAAATTTTCTCCGAAATATCACCAAAAACGTCTGGGATTTATTATCTGGGAAAGACAGTCTGAAGGTTTATTTCTAGGGTTTCTTTATGAAAAGTAGTTGAGAGTTTGTATATCTCTTGTTTGTGAATAAAGAAGTACTGGGATCTCAATTGAAAAACAAAATACGTTTGTAGTGAAAAAGTTACGAAAAATTCTCATCGGAAGTTTTGATGTTTTTTGTCCAAATAGGCGGCATTTGATTGGATTTGGAGCACACTATTCCATTCTCGATTGAAGCCCGAAATCGTCAATCTATGGCTTTGATCACTGATCAATTGCAATCTTATTTTAGGCCTAATGGTATGCACTGGCGGCGATAAGTTTACTTCTCCTGTAATAATTGAATAAGATACGTGATCTTATATGCTATGTTAGGTTTCTTTTTCTTTCTTTTTTTCTTTTTTTCGTTTGTTTGTTTGTTTTGTTCTTTTTTTTTTTTTGCCGGCCGTCAAAATTTGGGGGGGCTCAAGCCCCCCCAAGCCCCCCCTTGCCTACGCCCTTGCTAGTTTTCTTCAGGTCCAGCAAAGGCGGGCATATATCCTTAACACCCTCGCTAAAATATGGATTATCCAATACTTCGTTTGGCGCAAGAGATGGAACGTGTACACGCCTCTTTCACAGGCTTTTTATTGGAGACCAGGTAAAGGAATCGGATATTCGGTTCATACTCCATGTAAGAATCACGAGACAATGCATAAAATAGCCATGTCTGGGACTAACAATGTGTCTGGACTTGACCCTTTTCAACTGCACTAAGGATATTCCTATTCTTGAAGCGCAACAACATAATGAGAGCGACAGACGCTGCCAAATGAGTTGGCCCACTCACACGTCGTTGGGATGTGCAGTGGATGAACTGGGTATTATAGAATGGCCGAATTTGGTAATATATTTCAAAGTATTTTTGAGGAAATTTGACAACGTAGTTTGTAAAATATAAAACAATCAGTATATTGAGTAAAGAACATGCATCCAATATATGCATGACGCATATCAACGCCATGAACCGTCACTAAATGTAATCGATATATAAATTTCAATTGAACGCAACATTTGATGGTGGTGGAAAAAGATGCCAGCGTACTGACGAAACACATATGACCACACAGGCCAATATTCTGACTGTATATCTGAAAAACATCACAAGCACCTAAAATGTTCCCTGTGATAATTTGCATCTCATCCACGCTTTTATGTAACTGTTCCTGTGGACATCTTGAATGACATGACCACACGGTGCCTAGCACCGACTGGGGTGGATATAGATACAATTCTAACCGTATCAAGTCATCTGATGGAAAGTGATGAACTATGTGACCGTTATATAGAAAATACGGCCCAAAATGAGGAAAAAATTAGTAGAATGCAACTTTTGATGCAGAGCGCAAGTCTTCGTGGCCTGATGCCGACCATGACCTTCATTCTCCTCCATGATAATCACAGTCACAAACTGCAATCACACTGATTTGCACAGCGGAAAAATGTCGTTTCACACTTTAATAGTCCTGTTTATGAAATATCTGGCGAGTAGTTGGTGAACTGTTAGATAAACACGTCATCAACTTAATTACGGCTCTGTTCCTAACTTGACGGGTTGATTCGGTAAGGGCTGAAACGAATGATTCGACTGCGTCCAAATCTACTGGAGTATATGGATAGGCATCAATGTGCAGGCTCGGAATTTAGAGCCGTGTATCAGCTAGTCGAGGCGAGAAATGGGTGTTGCTCTATTTAAGATTCACACCTGCGTCTATTTTCTCCAGACGTCCTCATACAAATGAATGATTTCAACGGATTTGACAGAACCGCTGTAGTTCAGACTACTTCATTAAACAATACCACCGACGCATATATGTGTATGCATTTGCTGAATGTCAACCAGCTCGTCTGGCCGAGGTATGCCAGCAATAGGCTGTATTTATCCAATTTGGCTTTTTTATTTGTTAACTTTCACACAGTAATTCATTGATTGAAGGTTTTAGAAAAAAGTCTTGCTGCGATATAGGTTCGGAACATTGTAATGGACCACAGCTTATCGACTAATGACGGACATGACCTGATGTCATTATATAATGATAATCAAATGGAAATTAGGGGGATCATGTTGACAAGTGCTGTACAAAAGTCGCTCTATCGAATCATGGATGATGGCCATTCTGAGAGCTAATTTGCAAAATATTCAATATAACACATATGTGACGTCTACCATAATACTCTTGAATAAAATTGTTTTGGTTAGATATGTTGCATCGATGTAAAGGAGTATGTTGCGGAAAGATTGCTCTGCGTGACCAGTGCACGTCGTATCACAATGAAGTCCCATTTAGTCCATGTTGGATGGGCTTGGTCGACCTTACTCCATGGTCACTGCTCTCGGTCAATCCTATTTGGAACGTGCTAATGTAGATTACGAGACCTATATGGTAGACGTCACATATGTGTTATATTGAATATTTTGCAAATTAGCTCTCAGAATGGCCATCATCCATGATTCGATAGAGCGGCTTTTGTACAGCACTTGTCAACTGTGACGTATCTCTTCACAGACCTGATATGTGATAATAATCGGTAAAAGGGCAATAAAACTTCACTGATGTGCTTATCCTGAAATTGCCTGGCAACTGGCACCATATGTCAGATAAATCATTATATCAGGTATTAATCTTGCCAAATTAATCTTGCTATCAAGTTTCGTTTAATGCATAATGCCATTTCGGTAAAGGGACAGTTTAAGCCGTACGACGTCGGGCATTACAGTTTAGTTTCGCTGGGTATTCTTACATTTACCAGGTTACCCCATGTTGAGACGTTTACCCCATCAGACGTCCACGATGTTCATCCTTTAACATCGAATGAGTTGTTTGAGCTGATCTGTCTTCACAGCTCCTGGGCTAGCGTATCTAATTCCGCTTAAGACGACATTAGGTGCCGTCTGGATACTTCTTAGTCTCCACATGGACAGCTGTAATAAAAGCGCGGCTGAGATACTAAGGCTACGCCCGAGAATCCACCGTATTCTCGGGTCTGAATGTTAGGTGCCGAGGGATGCTTTCATGTAGAGTCATTTGGTTTGCCTTTTAGTCGTCAGACGTCGTTAATTGTTCCCACCTGTTGCATATCGCTCCTAGTACTATATATGTTTTGAAGTGGAGCCGCAATTCGTGGCGATAGGCGTGATCCTTACATGGCGAAGGAGGATGAGAATGGGACGATATACCACATGACCTGGTCCACACAAGGTCTCGAACTCAACAAGAACCGAAAGAGAATAGAAATTCCCATGGTCCTTGAAGTAAGCCCAGTGTTAGTTCTCTGTTTCGTGTTTCTTGTTACAAATTGATATATTAAAGTTCCCAATGCTATAGCGCTATTATTAGTGCAATTCTTTATCCACGACGACAACTATGGCTTAAAGCTTTTGATTACGAAATATCTGGCATGGCAGATTCATTCATTTTAAAACATTTTGCTCTTTTCTCTCTTCTATCAAGTTTTATAATTCACCCAACATTTCTGTTTGAAATTTGCCTTGACCCACACAACCCGCGATGAAAACTTTTCTGTACACATCACTTATAAACTTGCATCGTTGATATCCATACGGGAGACATCACCCTGCGGCATTCTAAACCACGTTACAGTGTAAACTTTATGAAGAACAAGAAAACATCCATGCGCAATGGACACACAATCTGTTCTCTATTTCTTATGAATGTAAAATAACAGATGCTGTCGGAAGTCATGTGGAGATGGTGAAGAAAAATGCATAGAGCCAGAGGCGAACATATTAACATTTTTCGCGCGTGGACAACATGACGGTGCAAATTTAAAAATCAACATTCAGTCAGCCGTTCTGAGTTGATTTTAAAACTTGGGGAGGCAGAAAGACCCTTCCGCATCCAACACCTACGAAGTAGCAGTTGCCTCCCCCACGTTTATCCCCTGAGACCAACAATGCTAAAAAATATTGCTGCCATTTCTGCGGGGGGCCTCTGGCTGCTTGTCATTAAACCACGAATGCCTTGCACGCGAAAGAAAGCCAAGCACTAATTGATTTCGATCCCACAGATGTAGAAAGTAGGGGAAAAAATAAATGACATACGTTTCGCATTACAAAAACAAAGCAGCCACAAACTATTAAAGACAAAGGGTAATTGGAACAAATCTAGGTAGCTAATCAGGACTTTTGCCAGAAATAATGCAAAACTGGTTTGTGCATCGATCTGATGAACGTACATGAATTCATGTAGTTTCATGCATCTTATGTCATGGTATATTCATACCAAATTTAAGAAAAATCTGATGAACAGTTATCAAGTTATTACCCGGAAACACATTTGGTATCTTGCCACCTGTAAGTACAAGTGAGCAAGAGGCAATCAGACGTAACATCTCCTGGCAAGGTACATGCATGCTAAATTTGGGGAGATTCCGATAAGCAGTTCTCAAGTTAATTGCCGAAAACAAATTTTGATTTTAACACCAGGTGGCGCCACCTGTAGGCGCAAGTGGGCGAAACGGAATCTCAAGTGACATCTTATGTCATGGTATTACTCGGAAACAAATTTGGGAGGCGCCGCCTTTAAGTGCAAGTGAGCGAAAGGCAATCCCATGCAACATCTCATGGCATGATACATGCATGCTAAATTTGAGTAGAATCCGATGAGCATGCAGTTATCAAGTTATTGGCCGAAAACAAATGTCAGATGTTGTCACCAGGTGGCGTCATATGTAAGCAGAATTGGATGAAAAGCAATCCCAAGCAACATCTCATGGCAAGGTACAATGTATGCACGCCTAATTTGGGAAGAATTCGGTAAGCAATTCTCAAGTTATTGTTCGGAAACCAAATTTAGAAATTGCCACCACATGGCGCCACCTGTATGCGCAAGTGGGCGAAATTTCAAAGTTATTGCTTGCAGCACAAAAGAACGGAAAGAACCCTAGCGGCGCCACCTGCAGAAAGATCTTTTTGAAACGCAATACCGATCAACATCCTGTCACAAGGAATGTATAAGCCAAATATCGACGAAATTTGACAAAGCATTTGGAAGTTATCGCTTGTGAAGAATTTGAATGGACAATCACGGACATCCACAGACATGCACAGAAGATTGGAACAAGACCCAGTGGCGCCGCCTACAGGTGAATCTTGCTGAAACGAATACCAACCCACGTCTGGTTTCAGAGGAATCCGACAAAGCATTTGGAAGTTATCCTGACATCCACGAACTGAAACGGACACGAAGAAGCGAAAGTCAATGGCATCACCTTCAGGCAGATGTTGCTGAGATGCAGTAGCAACCTGATTAGCTACCTAGATTTGTCCAAATAGACGGTATCAGTATTTGAATACAACAGGGTAGAGCAGGCTTTTTGTGGAGGTTTTCTCCGTGTTCGGTGTCTGTTCAGGATCGATGGTGTTCCAGTCCATAAATTTTAGTAGGGCATGACTTTACATGCATGTCTCCAACATCCCCCTTCTAAAAGGTACCACCAGTCATATCGAGAAATCCCATCGTACTATTGGAACCGTGCTTCACAACTCCATGGCTCAGCGAGGACACTAGTTTTCTCCGACCTGAAATGCACACAGTATTTAGATGAATGAATTAAATGATCTCCCAGTGATCTCACTTGTATAGTGCCCGTATAATCCTGTTAGATAATAGGAAAATGGCTTTGTGCTTTCTCTGACTAATTAATGATTTGTTCGTCGGGCCTCAAGCGTGTGGTTTTTCTGTTAGGTCTGTTCTTTGTATCTTGATATGTTTCTTCTGCTTGGATAACAGTATCGCTTTATATGCCGTCTCATAGTCATATCGTCTAAGGAATAAGATTTTTATTAACAGAATTATGCAAAATCATTGTATAAATTCTCAACTTAGAACCTAGAAATCTCCGTTTCGCAATACGATATACAGCCCCCTAAAATAGAAATCAATCGTGGACACCCAATCATTTAAACGAGGGAAGCGATCAAAATCTCTGGGACCAGTGGCCATTCTATGTCATTCGTAGTTGAATATTTGCTGACCCAATTGGTTTGAATGGGGTCACAATCGATTGGAGTCCAGTTGAAGTTTTCTTTGATAGACGCCTATATTAATTGGACGCTACAGACGGCGGTCTCCGAGGAAACAGACTGAACTGTACATTACATGTAGTATTATATTGATCTTTGCGTTAGGCGGTCTGGTACAGTTACATGTAGGATATATGTTTGGTCTGTTGTTCGATGTGATAACAAGCCTAACGAAACACATCATATGACGAGTATGACATACACGCTCGGAGAAAATGGCACGGTGAGAGATCGTGCTCGACAAACAGAGACCCTCATCACGATTTCAGCACTATTGTGTTTTTGTCTTCTCAGAAATGCATTATTTATCTGACTAGCCTGGACACATATATATGTTCGTTTTCTTATTTTCTTCGAAACGTCTGATCGTGGTCAAATAAATCCCCAGTTATGTTTTCATTTCTCTATATTTTTAAGTCATGTTAATGTGTGACATAATGACGCTACAAAATTCAGACATTTTTATCCGCGAGATATTTATTTGACCCATTTTCATATCCTGGGCAAGAAAATGTTTAAAAGGGAGATGGATTCGGACTTCCAAGAAATCCAAGAAATGATACTCAGGACACCACGATGACGTATGTTGACTTGGGAATGTTGATGCCAGCCTCGAAGAGCTAATACAACAGAATTATTCACCAATCATGACTAAAAAAAAAAAAAAAAAAAAAAAATAAAATCGTACTTTACTATTTCAATAGTTCTTGACTCATTTTTGTTCATCCTTTCTGGTCCCTCTCCGACCCCTTCCTTTGGCTCAGAATCTGGTAAGAATAGCCCATATGCTTGTCTTTTTACTAGTACCCAGGTGTTCGAATACGCCTCTTTGGAAGGCACGTTTCCGATTGTTTCGCTAAAACAACGTGTATCCGAATTCCCTTCACCCAGTGAGGTGATCGTAAATTTGACAGTATATAGCGTAATTAATTACTTCAATAGGAACGAAAATTGCATGTCATATTTGCTATGCCTTATTTAACATCTTTGCTGGATATTATAGGCACGGTAAGAAAAACCTAAAAAAATTGACACCAGTTTACTTCAGCTTTATTTACACTCTGGTCCCATTCATGACATATGAGATACAACAAATTTCATGTTGTTACATCGGTAATCAGAGGTGGCACAGATCTTGCAAATAATAATAATAATAACAGATATTTGAGTTGTTTAATTGATCATATATCAAAACTAGCAGTTATGAGTACTTAATATTTGAAATAAATAGTTGAATGAATAAATCATCGAAAAAGATATAAAAAATAAAATAATATAAATAATAAAAAAAAAAAAAATAAAAAATAAAAAATAAAAAAATAGAAGTAATAATGATAACGATTGTACTTCATGCTGTTCATATCAAAACCATGAATATTATATTACCCCAGACTTAAACACGTGGAATTAAACTACAAACTGTTCCAAGATAAGGCTATTGATAACATAATACTCTTGGATAAAATTGTTTTGGTTAGATATGTTGCATCGATGTAAAGGAGTATGTTGCGGAAAGATTGCTCTGCGTGACCAGTGCACGTCGTATCACAATGAAGTCCCATTTAGTCCATGTTGGATGGGCTTTGTCAACCTTACTCCATGGTCACTGCTCTCGGTCAATCCTATTTGGAATGTGCTAATGTAGATTACGAGACCTATATGTGTTATATTGAATATTTTGCAAATTAGCTCTCAGAATGGCCATCATCCATGATTCGATAGAGCGGCTTTTGTACAGCACTTGTCAACTGTGACGTATCTCTTCACAGACCTGATATGTGATAATAATCGGTAAAAGGGCAATAAAACTTCACTGATGTGCTTATCCTGAAATTGCCTGGCAACTGGCACCATATGTCAGATAAATCATTATATCAGGTATAGCGAACAGGATATTAATCTTGCCAAATTAATCTTGCTATCAAGTTTCGTTTAAGGCATGATGCCATTTCGGTAAAGGGACAGTTAAACCGTACGACGTCGGGCATTACAGTTTAGTTTCGCTGGGTATTCTTGCATTAACCAGGTTACCCCATGTTGAGACGTTTACCCCATCAGACGTCCACGATGTTCATCCTTTAACATCGAATGAGTTGTTTGAGCTGATCTGTCTTCACAGCTCCCGGGCTAGCGTATCTAATTCCGCTTAAGACGGCATTAGGGGCCGTCTGGATACTTCTTAGTCTCCACATGGACAGCTGTAATAAAAGCGCGGCTGAGATACTAAGGCTACGCCAGAGAATTCACCGTATTCTCGGGTCTGAATGTTAGGTGCCGAGGGATGCTTTCATGTAGAGTCATTTGGTTTGCCTTTTAGTCGTCAGACGTCGTTAATTTTTCCCACCTGTTGCATATCGCTCCTAGTCCTATATATGTTTTGAAGTGGAGCCGCAATTCGTGGCGATAGGCGTGATCCTTACATGGCGAAGGAGGATGAGAATGGGACGATATACCACATGACCTGGTCCACACAAGGTCTCGAACTCAACAAGAACCGAAAGAGAATAGAAATTCCCATGGTCCTTGAAGTAAGCCCAGTGTTAGTTCTCTGTTTCGTGTTTCTTGTTACAAATTGATATATTAAAGTTCCCAATGCCGTATTGGGAAATAAATGACATACGCTATTATTAGTGCAATTCTTTATCCACGACGACAACTATGGCTTAAAGCTTTTGATTACGAAATATCTGGCATGGCAGATTCATTCATTTTAAAACATTTTGCTCTTTTCTCTCTTCTATCATGTTTTATAATTCACCCAACATTTCTGTTTGAAATTTGCCTTGACCCACACAACCCGCGATGAAAACTTTTCTGTACACATTCACTTATAAACTTGCATCGTTGATATCCATACGGGAGACATCACCCTGCGGCATTCTAAACCACGTTACAGTGTAAACTTTATGAAGAACAAGAAAACATCCATGCGCAATGGACACACAATTTGTTCTCTATTTTTTATGAATGTAAAATAACAGATGCTGTTGGAAGTCATGTGGAGATGGTGAAGAAAAATGCATAGAGCCAGAGACGAACATATTTACATTTTTCACGCGTGGACAACATGACGGTGCAAATTTAAAAATCAACATTCAGTCAGCCGTTCTGAGATGATTTTAAACTTGGGGAGGCAGAAAGACCCTTCCGCATCCAACACCTATGAAGTAACAGTTGCCTCCCCCACGTTTATCCCCTGAGACCAACAATGCTAAAAAATATTGCTGCCATGCGGGGGACCTAGCATCCTCTGGCTGCTTGTCATTAAACCATGAATGCCTTGCACGCGAAAGAAAGCCAAGCACTAATTGATTTCGATCCCACAGATGTAGAAAATAGGGAAAAAAATAAATGACATACGTTTCGCATTACAAAAACAAAGCAGCCACAAACTAAGACAAAGGGCAATTGGAACAAATCTAGGCAGCTAATCAGGACTTTTGCCAGAAATAATGCAAAACTGGTTTGTGCATCGATCTGATGAACGTACATGAATTCATGCAGTTTCATGCATCTTATGTCATGGTATATTCATACCAAATTTAAGAAAAATCTGATGAACAGTTATCAAGTTATTACCCGGAAACACATTTGGTATTTTGCCACCTGTAAGTACAAGTGAGCAAGAGGCAATCAGACGTAACATCTCCTGGCAAGGTACATGCATGCTAAATTTGGGGAGATTCCGATAAGCAGTTCTCAAGTTAATTGCCGAAAACAAATTTTGATTTTAACACCAGGTGGCGCCTACAGGTGGCGCGCAAGTGGGCGAAACGCAATCTCAAGTGACATCTTATATGGTATTACTCGGAAACAAATTTGAGATTTTGCCACCAGGTGGCGCCACCTGTAAGTGCAAGTGAGCGAAACGCAATCCCATGCAACATCTCATGGCATGATACATGCATGCTAAATTTGAGTAGAATCCGAGGAGTATACAGTTATCAAGTTATTGGCCGAAAACAAATTTCAGATGTTGTCACCAGGTGGCGTCACATGTAAGCAGAATTGGATGAAAAGCAATCCCAAGCAACATCTCATGGCAAGGTACAATGTATGCATGCCTAATTTGGGAAGAATTCGGTAAGCAATTCTCAAGTTATTGCTCGGAAACCAAATTTAGAAATTGCCACCAGATGGCGCCACCTGTATGCGCAAGTGGGCTAAATTTCAAAGTTATTGCTTGCAGCACAAAAGAACGGAAAGAACCCTAGCGGCGCCACCTGCAGAAAGATCTTTTTGAAACGCAATACCGATCAACATCCTGTCGCAAGGAATGTATAAGACAAATATCGAAGATATTTGACAAAGCATTTGGAAGTTATCGCTTGTGAAGAATTTGAATGGACAACCACGGACATCCACAGACATGCACAGAAGATTGGAACAAGACCCAGTGGCGCCACCTTCAGGTGAATCTTGCTGAAACGAATACCAACCCACGTCTGGTTTCAGAGGAATCCGACAAAGCATTTGGATGTTATCCTGACATCCACGAACTGAAACAGACACGAAGAAGCGAAAGTCAATGGGATCACCTTCATGCAGATGTTGTTGAGATGCAGTAGCAACCGGCGTCTTGCCGCAAGGAATGCGTGTGCCGAATTTCGGGAGAATCCAACAAAGCTTTTGGAAGTTATCGCTCGCAAAGCATTTGATACGACATTCACAGACAGGAACGGACACGAAGAAGCGAGACACAGTAGCGACACCTTCAGGCAGATGTTGCTGAAATGCAATAGCAGCCGGTGCCTTGTCGTAAGGAATGCGTACATGTATGCCGAATTTCGAGATAATCGGATAAAGCGTTTGGACACTGTCGCTTGCGAAAAATTTAAACGGACATCCACGAATACAAAGAGGCAAGACTCATTTTCATCCAGTGGCACCATCTTCAGGCAGATGTTGCTGAAATGCAATACCAACTGGCGTCTTGGCGCAAGGAATGCGTATGCCGAATTTCGGAAGAATCCAACAAAGCGTTTGGAAGTTATCGCGTGTGAAAAATTAAAACAGACATCCACGGACACAAAGAAGGAAGAACCATTTTAAAATTTCCCGGCTGCGTTCCGGCGGGGGGAAAAATAGACGGTATCAGTATTTGAATACAACAGGGTAGAGCAGGCTTTTTGTTGAGGTTTTCTCAGTGTTAGGTGTCTGTTCAGGATCGATGGTGTTCCAGTCCATAAATTTTAGTAGGGCATGACTTTACATGCATGTCTCTTAGGAGTTCTTAACATCCCCCTTCTAAAAGGTACCACCAGTCATATCGAGAAATCCCATCGTACTATTGGAACCGTGTTTCACAACTCCATGGCTTCAGCGAGGACACTAGTTTTCTCCGACCTGAAATGCACACAGTATTTTCATTACAACATTGCAGATTTTGCATTCAGGAGGGATCTAGTTGCTAAAGAGGACTGACAAGCTGTCACTTGAGATAAGGAAAACAACAAGATACCTTATCAATTTGCGGATATAGACCGTCTGGCAAATGTCACTGTGTTACTGGCAAACACGGCGGATTATTCTTTGAATGGACGCGCCTAATGACGAATCCCAGTGGAATAAACCTGATAACTTTCATTCAAATTAACAATTGCTGCGGGGCTGAGATAACATATTTCTTGGTCCATTCTTCAATACCATTGTGAAGCCGGGTTCGCTCTTCCTTATCAATTACTCGGCATGTACTGACGAAAGGCCCCTCACAATTGGTTGACGCGGGGCAGTAATTGCATAAGAAACCAATATATCTAATTGAATCAATTTTGGTACATATTCGCCGTGATCGGAAGTCGCAGTTCCGCTTTTCGTCGTGAAAAAATTCCAAGGTCTATTTGGTTGTTTAATCAAACATGGTACACACATGAATCTGTATCGTATCTAAATATGTCTATATCCTCTTATAGAGGCATGCAACCGCGATCCTTTTATGTGTCTTTCTTTTCCGCACCTGTATATGACACCCTTTTCTGATCAAAATATATTACCTTGCGGGGGAAATACTATCTAAGCCAGTCACGGGAAAGTGTATCGCTTCCGCCTACTTGAACGGATGTAATGTTCTTGACATCCAAAACGCATAAAACACCTTACGAAGCAAAATTCATAAGTGGTTTATAAGTTGTGAGACCAAATTTCTGTCCGTATTGTTGACAAGATCTCTTAAGATGTAAAACCAATTTGGAACAAAACAATTCTACTGCTATATTCCGAAAAACGGCCGTTGAAATGCATGTGGATATTAAAAAATCAAAATACTTTCCGGGAGAACTTATAAAGGACATAAGCCGTACAAACACGTATCCATCTCCGATTTGTCGACTCTGTAAACTAAAAGTTCTCATGGGGAGCTGATTTACCGCTTTTGTTAATTAAAAATTTCCATGATCATGAAAAGTAATCAACAATATATTAATGTTTAATCCAAGCGGCTTTTTCAGTTCCACTAAATACAAAATTCACTTGACATTCAAAATAAAAGAAGAATACTCAAAGCCAGATTTCGAAAACATTAATGCAAAACGGCACATTCAGAAATGTATCCCTGGATTATCGAATTGATTTCTTTCACTGCAATTTGAAATCGGGACCTAGCTGATTGCCAGTGATAATTTACGTAATCTAGAAAACTGATCCCAAATATATCACGGTCATTAGCCATACTGATTTCGTCAGTTCTACTCATGGGATGCTTCTTTGATTATTGATTTGCTTGAAGCTCTCATAAAATAGCTATGGGAATATTGTCAACACAGCATATACCAATATTATATAGGGTCACGAATGGATATTAAATGTACTCTCGTTGACGGACCTATATCTGATCTTTATGAATACGAAGATGTGCGGTATGGATTCAAATGCTCATTTCAAGGCCCGCTTCTCCTCCTTCAACGAAAGCACCCTATACACACCGAGAGTCAAAATGGACATGAAAATCACACAGGGACCAACATCTCTAAAAAAATGGAATGGCTTTCCATCTCGTCGAGTTCTACATTGTCAACTATTCATTTTGGACAGTAACACCCCACGAATATTTGCGTATGAGGAATACATATCCCGCTCATTAACATAAAGCTTTCCTGTGAAACGTCACGAAAGAAAATACTCACAACTGAGGAAGCAAATTTGTGTGCGAACGCTGTCCAATAAATACTGTTAGTCTCAAATGCGTTACGTTCCAGTTATTTTCCTATGGCTTACAGCGAAGCACCCACGCAAAAGTTTTCTTTGGCGATGAATATTTCACATGAACAACAAATACAGGGACAATCCACGGGTGTAATACTTATGGGCAGTCAAAGCTCAGTTGGTAGAGCATCGGCGCGTTTAGCCGGGTTCGTGGGTTCGAATTCTGTTGACGGCCAATTTATTCTTCATCTCTCAAAATCATATGTGCTCAGTGGCGGACTATACGCCATACCAAAGATCATCTCTTCAGCAAAATACCAGGTCTACCGGGAATAGACATTTCCCAACCCATTCCTTTCCCGATTCGCCCAGATACACACTGACCGTTCCTTTCTTTCTTGTGTTCATATATGCTTAACGTATACCGACGTCGAATTTGGTACTAATACTGTCTTGTGAAAGGGATATTTTGATTATGCACGAAGAACGACGGCTGACTAGGTTAATTCCGGATCTGCCGCTTGTTTTACCATTCTCCCTAGAAAATGTCCCAACGTATCCAATGGCGCATGACATAATGCCGAGCATAGAAATGTTTCCAATGGCTTCGCTATTCCCTTTCCCACTATTGCTACAATGGTGAGGCTGTCACGTTATAACGAACAGAGATGATTGAATAATCAAACGTCTATTTGCTGTCCAACAAATGTCTTTCCTCGTACAAAAATCCCCAACAATTGATCAGTTATACAGAAATCGTCGAAGGCAACACTTGATCGAGGCGTCTTGATTGGCCGACGTTCTTTATGGTCATGGTACTCATTACCACCCATGGTAATAGTTAAAGTAGTCCATGCTATATCGAATGTACTATTTCTAGCTGTATGCTCGACTCCAAGCTGCCCTATAACAATTTATTCCCCACAGAAGTCGTCGAAACCTGACACTTACCTGATTCCGGTACAAGTCACGTTCTACTGTTTGTCAGTATTTATATACCAATCAACTGAGTTTCTGATTCCTGTAAATTTGTAATTCCCCATTTAACCAGATGGCTCGTTTGGCTGCTCGAGCTTCGCTATAAGCACGCTCAGATTTTGGTCTTGATGGACTATTTTTGTAAACTCGCAAATCGATGACATCAACTATTTCTAAATATATAGCAATTTCCTCCGCAATCATAACATTTCGCTATATTGGTGTGTGTGTGTTTCGCGAGCAAGTGAAATACATGTACATCTTCATAAACACGGACTATATACGACAATTTTAGTATTCCGTATTCCTCGTCTACGAAAATATCTCCAATTATTTCAAAATCGCTGCCTAATGGGAGATACCCGAAATGTGAGCAATATAGAAAAGATTTGGGATACACAATCCCACTTTTCTTCCTTATATTTCTGTTTCCTAAAGTTCATTGCGTTTAAAATTAAAATCTGTTACAATCATGCCAGTTAAGTAATTAGCTATTGTAACTTATGCTAATTTGGTCGTCAATGGGAAATCACTCTCAGAACTACTAGGTATATATTTGTACACACTCCAATGTGTACCTACGCATGTACACAGTTCCTGTGTACCACACACAATATATACATAGTCACTGTGTGTAATTTCTGGTTGTCACCCTTGCTTTTCACAGAGTTCTATATCACAGCACATACCCGTGTAACCCTTTTGAGATATTTATTTCAAGCCGATAAATTCAATCATTTTTTATGATATCAAGAAGATACCATTGAATTTTTCTGACTGATTTCAATGGTTGGGATTAGGCGTTTGAAATTTATTCGACGTTTTAAATCATGACGAATACCAACTGGCCCTATATCCATGTTGATTCACAGAGAATACAATGCAACGACATGCGGCCGTGGGTTCATAAATGATGAAAGCTGCTGGATCTGTCATATTTCATCTGTTAGCACTATCGGGCATGGGGGGGGGGGGCAATTATGGTTCCCCTACCAAACTTTCTCTCCTATCTCCGGAACGACACAAAAATGAAAGCTGACTCTCCGCGACTTTTTAGTTTATCATATACATGTATGGGGTCATTTTGAGTCTATTTCCATAACCCCCGGGTGAAGGATTATGGGTAAATTGAAGATGGGGTACCAGAAAGTGATGACTTTGTAATTCGTGGAAAACTGGTCAAAATCTATTTCATTTCATATCAGACTATTATTCACTAACTCATCATGCAGTTTTTGCAAAGAAATCACATAAATAAAAAATTCGAAAAATATGACAAGCGGCCATCAAGGGTATAGTGTGGTAAGTTTTTGCTCAAGGAGTAAGAAAAATATTTAGGGGGAACCGGAAGGGCACCCCCAGGCCTGTACAGGTCCCCAAAATCTCAGGTCACATAGGGTTAAATTTTAGTTGTATGGGATTATAATTCGCGTTATACGTTTTGTCGCAGTGTCTTTGTACGAAAAGTACACAGTTTGTGTACTTTTACAGCCACTAGTTTTGAGAGGGTATACGGTCGTAAAGAGGAAATAAAACTTGGTCCCATGACCTAAAGCAAAAATCAAAGTAGAGGTACATTTTTGGTCACGTACACGTGATATTTGGAAAAAATAATAATCAAAAGATCGACAAACAAGGGTGGTTATCAGCTGCTTCTTGACAATTCAGACCGAACTGAAGCCAAGTTTGACAAAAATGACATATCTAGGTATAAATATGACGTCTATGTCCGATATTATTATCGGAATATAAATTTTTCATCTTTAAGATCTGTCTATTGACGTGCCATTCATTTAGTAAATCAATTATGTCCAAAGAAGTTTAAGCCAGGTTGGAGCCTCCAGCGAGTCGTAATATCCGCTGCGAGTTGTGTATGTCTTAATTTCTTCGGTGACGAAGAAATTTCAGTTACCTTCAGTTAGTTTCAGTTAGCTCTTTATTATGGTTATAGGCAATTGTTCAGGATAGCTATGCATTAGCTTCAGATTCAACATTCAATATCCAGCCGTCGTGGACAAAAGAATTACCGCCCAATTAATCGAAAGACCCATTTCGTATGACAGCACAACTTTCAAATGTGTTTGAAATGAAAACAATGAAAATACTTGATGGTTTCTTACAAGAGAGAAGCGTTCAGCAGTTTTCAGTAATATCAGCAAGACATGATGATGTTCTTTACATAAAATCTTAATAACTAACCATTGTTCTTTCTCCAAATCCATTCCAAGTCGTCTCCAGTGTATGAATCTCGGTCACCCTATGACCGTGGCTGTAATTTGAACACCATGTAGATGTAAAACACATGACAGCTCGCCAATTACCAGTATACGAGTTGTCAGAGCATTTCCATCATAGCTCTCTAGATTTGTATCTAATACCGCTTATGCCGGTGCTAGGGGCCGTGTGGTCATATCATCCAAGTTGCCATATGAACAGGTACAATAAAAGCGTATTTGAGATACAACACATATCATGAATCGTTAGATTCTTGGTATGTGCTTTAGAATAGGTTAACCAGAAGACTATTCTGTGAAGTCATGTGACGCAGTCAGTATGTCGGCACCTCTTCCCACTTCCCTTATATGTGTTGTAATTCAAATGGCCCTAGCTTCGAGTTAAGCGGAATGAGAGATAAGTTAACCCTCTCTGTACCGTATTGTACCGATAGAAATATAGTTCGATGATTCTCTGTCATTGGCATACAAAATGAGAAATTTCTAGACGAATATATATCGCGTATGCGATGGAAGGTATATCTTCGCTTCATTCGTGTTTATGCCAGTATTCATACAAGCTTGGAAGTGTTAAAAATTCCGGTACAGAGTGAGTTAAGAAACATAGCATCAGAGATCTTGCACGCCACGATGTTATTTTGCCGACAGTTTATGCGATATTTATCACAGAGGTAAAGAACTTTGAAGGAAAGCGCTTCGTGGTATAGACTTGTTCGAAAATTTTCTGCAATACTACTCTGTGGAGTAGATTGAAAGCGTCACTGTCCGCACATGGTCTAGCAAATGATATCAGGCGACATATGTATACGCCGTATGCTATCCAGAAATGGGTACTTGACTACTAAGTCTGTCAAAATGTTTAATCCTCTCTCTTGTCATTGAGTCGACGTGAGAGAAAGCCATACTGATTCGTGTAAAGATATTAGTCCATATATGATTCTCCATCTCGGCTATCAGCAGTTTCTTTCAAATCCAAAGAAGCGGGGCATTTTTCCTGCACTAACATATGGATTATCCATTGCTAATATAAGGTCTGCATGGCGTATGGCGAAAGAGAATGAACGGGCTTTGAAATGGTCATTTTATTGTTTTTGACAATATCCATGTGGGCGTATTCATTCAAGAACAAAGGTCTGTCAAAAGTGGTGCACAAATTGTACATACTGGGATACCTATACACTGTTCGTATATGGTATTGCCGAATTTCACCTACATGTTGTTGAGAAATTTAAGGAATACTATAAAGAAAAAAAACATCCCAAAAATGATATCCTCTACGTGCAGAAGAAATGAAAAAATGAAAAAAAGAAACTGGACAGCTTTGAAGAGTTGAAATTGAATATAT
Source organism: Hanleya hanleyi (assembly GCA_036873755.1). NCBI lineage: Eukaryota > Metazoa > Mollusca > Polyplacophora > Lepidopleurida > Hanleyidae > Hanleya > Hanleya hanleyi. Next base: position 25,812 of record JAVTVY010052587.1, read on the forward strand.
GGGCTTTATAGCGCCGCCGTCGGCAGAAATGTGTCAGTATACTAGGAGGGAGGATAACCTTTTCTTCCCTCCAAGCTACCGCGAAACGTGCAGGTATTTCACACAAAAGCAAAAACGATAAATAACGACACAATAACTCAAAGAAATTTGGATCAAATCGAAGCATTACTTTTTTCGTAACGACCAAATAACATGGCTGATCATTTCTGAAACCAGACCTTCAAGGAAGTAGGCTCGCATATTGCTTGACAGTTTAAAAGATAAATGTTTGATCGCTGTTGTCTTTCATATTCTCCTCGGACATATGCTACCATTCGCAATTAAAAAAATGGTGTTGACCCAACACACTTCTATGGTGTTGACCCAACACACTTCTATGGTGTTGGGAGCTGATCAACATCATATAATGGTGTTGAGGGCTCGTCATCCCCATATAGTTGCGTTGAGAAATGGTGTTGACCCATGTGAAGACCAAAAATGCTGTTGAGACTAGTTCAACACAAAAATAGAGAAGGGTGTTGAAAATGACTCACACCTTATTTTGGTGTCCACTAATAAGTGTTAGTACTGGCTCGAGACCAATTAATGGTGTTGACCAAAAGTAAGCAAGGGTGTTGAACATATGGTGTTGGCCTGAATTCAAAACCATTTTTGATGTTGATCAGCAACCATTTTCCTGTCTGTGTTGCAATTATACTGAAGCGGACATCTTTAAAACCGGATTTCTGTTGCTACCGATTCGTTCAGATCTGGTATCGATGACCTGATTTTAGGTCTGGAAAAAACCGACTGATTGGTGATAAGGTATTTTTCACTCGTAGAGTAACAATCAATTCTATCTCACTAATGAATAAACTCTCAGTCTCTGGGTACAATCCAACAAAAAATTGTATTTTTTCACCTGTGGAAACTCTAACACCGAATCAAATATCCGTTTCGAACTCCGATACTTATATGTCTATGGCCAGTTATGAACAAAGGCGTTTAATTTAGCGAGTACGTTTTCCTATACGATCGTTCGTTTCACCAGGGTTACTCATATATACGCACGTTTAACCTGCAATGAAAAAGAGATATTTATCTATGAAGTCTGTGGTAGATAAAATTTTGATACATATGCGCTTGCCTGATTTTCAATATTGGCCTTTCTTGTTGTGATTTTCCCTTACCTTTTGCATATACATGTACATGTATGCCAAATCACAAAGTTTTATATCACATCAAATTATGCTAGCTGCTGTGACATTAAAACATACTTGTTTACTTGAAATTCACCTTCAGGGAACTTAGGCTTTCAACCATTGAATGTTTTCGATATTTGTGAAAATCGCAGAAAAACCCGTTATCTCGTTCACTCTCGGAGGCATTATGTAGTTTACAGAGATAGATATTCCCACGCCTAGAGGCGACAGGCAAAGTGAGACAGTTGGTATATGGCAATGTACTCAATTGGAAACAAATGAAACTATGTACTGTGATACCTGGCGGCAGAAACACATTTACTATTGTCGTCGTGCTTTCAATTTGATTGGTTCAGTAGCTCACTCCCGACCACCTTGACCACAGCTAAACCTGGCTCAAACTTTCAGAGATTAAGGGGATCATCATTTTCATTCTGATAATCTCTATATGACGTAAAACATTCATTAGAGTTGGATACAGGAAACGGAGAGCACAGGCGGAACGTCCTATTTGAACCAATCTCTAGTGCTTCGCTTTGTAGATTCTGTTCAATTCCGCTTCACTCCGGCTCGGAGCCAGACTGAAACTGATGTATGTTTGCAGAATATATATGTGACGGTCAGTCATCATGCTTACGACCTGGTAGCCTTCATGTTATGTGCATATAAAGCGACGAGAAATGTAAATTCCAAAGCAGACCGGATCGTTTTTACTACAATAAAAATGCTCTTCAGGTGGTAGAAGAGTGGCTGTACCTAGCCGAATCCAAGGTTGTCGTGACGATACGTCACATTGAGAGAAAGACACCCTCGCCACGCAAATCAATTATTGAGACAAAGCAAAGTACAAGAAGTTTTATCAGATTTCCAAATTAGCGATCGTTATAGTTCCAAATGACACATCCACAAAGAATATAATATCCGGATGTAAATAATTCTGAGGTGTGGGTTAAGGATTTGAGACTATACATAGAGCATGAACGAATGCGTCTATGCTTATTCCCCTGCTGCATGTACTCTGGAAGGTCAGTTCAACAAATACCAAGACTTGGTCAAGGAATCTTTCGAGCGCACACGACGCTGGACAAAAAGTGTACTAGGCAACACCGCAAAATTAAGAGCATAAGCAAACACAACCTGTGTGGCAAATGGATACAATTCAGCGGTCTGGCAATAAGCTTCAGAGATAA
>JAVTVY010052588.1:0-27418 GCA_036873755.1 Hanleya hanleyi
CGCCTATACGTGGAACACTGCGGTCGATACTACCATATCAGTCATTGCTACACTCTGATCGTCTAAACATGGAACGCTGTGCCCGACATTACCATACCAGTGACTGTTACCCTATGATCGCTTATACATGAAACACTCCTGACGGTGCTACCATAAATGACACAGTTTCCTACTGATCATATAAACATGGAACACTGTGGCTGATACTACCGTGTCAGTCACTGTTACCTTCTGATCGTCTCAACATGGAACACTGCGACCGATACTACCATATCAGTCAGTATTGCCTTCTGAACACGGAACACTTCGGATACTACACCTCACGTTTACCTTCTGTTCCCCTGAATATGGAAACCTGCTGTCAATACTATGGAGCCGCCATTTGGGGGACCTCCCGAATTCTCACACATTAATGCTATACAGAATCGAGCTGGAAGATTTTATTTCGGGTTGGGCAAATATGTACATAATGTGGGTGTGAGTGGAGACCTTGGGTGAACCCCTTTATCAGTCATATTATGAAAATGACGTCACCAGACGTCATCAAAAAGCGGCCATCTGGATTTTTTCACATTTCTCTGGTAGAGCTTGACCCAAGGGTATGCGTGATAAGTTTCAGGCCCCTAGCTCAAGGTAAGAAAATAATTAACGGGGCCATTTCAGTTTCTCAGGCCTTCGGACAGGTCCCAAAAAAGCCCAGGCCAGATAGGGTTAGAACACGAATAAATGTGAACCTTATGCTAGAACAATACTGTCCAGACGCGCAGGAGTACGCGGGCTATGTTCCGTTTAGGAATGGCGCCTATACGATTAATAGAAAACGGATGCTATGAAAACTCTCCGTAGAGGCACGAATATGCCCGATTTGCCAGTCGGGAGTCGAAGACGAAATGCATGTGTGTTATTAGAATGCCCCGCATAATGAAGATCTTAGGTTAGACTTCCGCACTGAAATCAGTTTTATGTTTGGCCCACGACTAGCCAGCATGTCTAATATTGAGCTATTGGCTATCTTGCTATCCCATAAAAGCCTAGATCATATCAGTGCCAAAATCTGTGCAGACGTATTAGAGCGTCGCACAACAATTGTGTCTACTAGGTAACCTTCTCAATTAGTGTATTTTAACTACTATGTGTTGTATTTTATGTATGCTAAATATTTTTTTAATCCGTCTCTCATAACTCTATATGAGTGGTGTGCGGTATCTTTGTATCTACTCATAGAAACGTGTATGTACCAAACAGTGAGACGTTAATAAACAAATATCTATCTATCTATCTATCTATCCATCTACTACCACTCGAGTCACTGTTACCTTCTAATCGCCTATACATGAAACACTGCGGCCGATACTACCACACCAGTCAATATTGCCTACTGAACACGTAACATGGAACACTTTGGATACTACAACTCGCGTTTACCTTTTGTTAGCCTGAATATGGAAACCTGCGGTCGATACTACCACTCGAGTCACTGTTACCTTCTAATCGCCTGTACATAAAAAACTGCGGCCGATACTACCATACCAGTCACTATTTCCTTCTGAACACGTAACATGGAACACTTCGGATACTACAACTCACGTTTACCTTTTGTTAGGCTGAATATGAAAACCTCCGGTCGATACTACCACTCGAGTCACTGTTACCTTCTAATCGCCTGTACATGAAAAACTGCGGCCGATACTACCATACCAGTCACTATTTCCTTCTGAACACGTAACATGGAACACTTCGGATACTACAACTCACGTTTACCTTCTGTTCGCCTGAACATGGAAACCTCCGGTCGATACTACCACTCGAGTCAATCGCCTATACATGTAACACTGCGGCCGATACTACGACACCCGTCACTGTTAGCTTCGGATCGACTAAACATGGAACACTGCGGTCGGCTCTACCATACCAGACACTGTTACCGTCTGATCGCCTAAACATGGAACACTGCGACCGATAATATCACTTAAGTCACTGTTACCTTCTGATCGCCAAAATATGGATCACTGCGACCTATGCTACCATACGAGTGATTGTTACCTTGTGATCGCCCATTATGCTGTTTGTACAAATGACATAATCCTAACCATGCCAGATATACTATTATAGACAATGCTAAATTCGACTAAGAACGAGTCCCTACATATCAGCAAATCTTGTCCCGATCTGAACAATAGTATGTCATCTGCACCTCTGTACCTTTTCAGTGTATGATATGACCTATTTCACAGATTAAATTGTTGGCTTGTAATTTTGGAATTGTGTATATAGCATAGTTTTTTGGTTCCTTTCTCACTGTATTGTACTTTCAACTATTTAAGTGAGTTGATTTCACCTACATGACAGCATTTAGGCCTATGTATATAAACCTATCTGTACTCTCACTCAGTGCATTAGCCACTCTCGGAGGATGAAGCCAGTTGTCTGTGAAAGATAAGAGAATAACACTATATATCGCAATGCAGTAATCGCTTTATTTATTTTGAGTTTACCTAAACATAAAACACTGCAGCCAATACTTCAACCACTGTTACCTTTTGATCGCCTAATCCTGGAATTAAACACAACATATAAAGGTGGGGGAAAAGATGCCGGCATACGGACAAGAAATCATATGACGACATAGGCCAATATTCTGATTGCATATCTAAAACCACATCACAAGAACAAAAATGATCTGTGTAATGATTTGTATCTCAGTCACGCCTTTATTGCAGCTGCTCATGTGAACATCTTGAATGACATCAGTTACAAGTATTCAAGAGCAATGGTGTAAAAAAATGCCGTCTTTTTCATCTGACGACGATACAGCTCACCAATGCCCAGTGTACGAATTGTCACAGCGAAAAAGCCCACCAATTACCAATATACGAGTTGTCAGAGCATTTCCATCATAGCTCTCTAGATTTGTATCTAATACCGCTTATGCCGGTGCTAGGGGCCGTGTGGTCATATCATCCAAGTTGCCACATGAACAGGTACAATAAAAGCGTACCTGAGATACATCACATATCACGAATCGTTAGATTCTTGGTATGTGCTTTAGAATAGGTTAACCGGAAGACTATACTGTGAAGTCATGTGACTATGTCAGTATGTCGGCACCTCTTCCCACTTCCCTTATATGTGTTGTAATAATAACCCTATCAAGTCATCTGATGGAAAGTGATGAACTATGTGACCGTTAGATAGAAGAAACGGCTCAAAAAGGGAAAATATTAGTAGAATGCAAGTTCTTGTTCAGAATACATGTCTGTGAGTCCCGACGCCGATCAAGCGCTTCATTCTCCACCAAGTCAACCACAGTCACGAACTCAATCACAATGATTTGAACAGAGAACAAGCCTCGGAATGTCCACCAGCAGAATCTCGCCATATACACATAACAATTGAGCACAACATATAAACGTGGTGTAAACAGTGGCCGATACTACCACTCCAGTCACTGTTACCTTCCGATCGCTTAAACATGGAACACTGCGACCGGCACTACCACTCCAGTGACTGTTACCTTCTGATTGCTTAAACATGGAACATTGAGACCGACACTACCACTCCAGTCACTGTTACCTTCCGGTCGCTTAAACATGGAACACTGGGACCGGCACTTCCACTTCAATCACTGTTACCTTCTGATCGCTTAAACATGGAACACTGAGACCGGCACTACCACTCCAGTCACTGTTACCTTCTGGTCGCTTAAACATGGAACACGGGAACCGGCACTACCACTCCAGTCACTTTCTTTCTGATCGTTTAAACATGGAACATTGGGACCGGCAATACCACTCCAGTGACTGTTACCTTCTGGACGCTTAAACATGGAACACTGGGACCGGTACTACCACTCCAGTCACTGTTACCTTCTGGTCGCTTAAACATGGAACACTGGGACCGGCACTACCACTCCAGTCACTGCTACCTTCTGATCGCTCAAACATGGAACACTGAGATCGGTACTACCATTCCAATCATTGTTACCTTCTGATTGCTTAAACATGGCACACTTGGACCGGCACTACCACAAGGACGCTGTTAACTTCCGGTCGCTTAAACACCAAACACCGGCACTACCACTCCATACAATGTTACCTTCTGATCGCTTAAACATGGAACACTGAGACCGGCACTACCACTCCAGTCATTGTTGAACTCTGATCGCTCAAACATGAAGCACTGAAACCGGTACTACCACTCAAGTGACTGTTACCTTCCGGTCGCTTAAACATGGAACACTGGAACCGGCATTGCCACTCCAGCCAATGTTACCTTCTGATCGCTTAAACATGGAACACTGCGACCGGCACTACCACTCCAGTCACTGTTACCTTCCGGTCGCTCAAACATGGAACACTGGGACCGGCACTTCCACTCCAATCTCTGTTACCTTCTTATCCCTTAAACATTGGACACTGGAACCGGCACTACCACTCCATTCACTGTTACCTTCTGATCGCTTAAACATGAAACATTGGGACCGGCACTACTGCTCCAGTGACTGTTACCTTCTGGACGCTTAAACATGGAACACTGGGACCGGCACTCCCACTCCATGCACTGTTACCTTCTGATCGCTTAAACATGGAACACTGAGACCGGCACTACCATTCCAGTCACTGTTACCTTCTGATCGCTTAAACATGGAACACTGGGACCGGCACTACCACTCCAGTCACTGTTACCTTCTGATCGCTTAAACATGGAACACTGAGACCGGCACTACCACTCCAGTCATTGTTACATTCTGGTCGCTTAAACATGGAACACTGAAACCGGTACTACCACTCCAGTGACTGTTACCTTCCGGTCGCTTAAACATGAAACACTGGAACCGGCATTACCACTCCAGTCAATGTTACCTTCTGATCGCTTAAACATGGAACACTGCGACCGGCACTACCACTCTAGTCACGGTTACCTTCCGGTCGCTTAAACATGGAACACTGGGACCGGCACTTCCACTCCAATCTCTATTACCTTCCGGTCGCTTAAACATGAAACACTGGAACCGGCATTACCACTCCAGTCAATGTTACCTTCTGATCGCTTAAACATGGAACACTGCGACCGGCACTACCACTCCAGTCACTGTTACCTTCTGGTTGCTTAAACATGGAACACTATAACCAGCACTACCACTCCAGTTACTGTTACTTTCTGATCGCTTATACAACAACACCACATACAAGGTCTGATTGCATATTATGTTAGGGCAACCTCTCCTGAACAGTTTTAGGGTGGGTGTCACTTCAAATTGTGGCATAGCATTTTCGCCACAGGCTATTTTGTGTGATGGGGTTCAAATAGAGTTTTTTCCATAAATGGGGGAATGTGATAGAGGGTGGGTTGCTTTAATCGATTGTATCTTTTGAAATACTTCATTCAAATTATTATACGATGCATGGATGTAAAGAGAAGAGATTGGTGCATATATAAATTGCTGTCAGTGTAGTATTATTCGAAATGCATATGTAGAATCCCAGGCTTCTGACTCGACTTACGATCAGAGGCAGGTGGAAGCCCGTCCCTCCGGCCTGTCAGCCAAAAACTTGAAATCATCTTCCTCGTCTTCTTCTGGTTCAAATAAGGACTCAAAGTGGACTTTCTGTACGAAACGAACCGCCGAGCCAGAACCAGAACCAATCTGGGAGCGGGGAAAAATGTATGGTTCTGGCAGGAAACCTCAGCATTAGCGGTGATGCCCCGGGCCATTCACATCCTATGGTGTGGATACCTTCTTGCGTTCAAAGTGAATACAACCCTTACAACGGCTTCTTAGTTGTCAACAGATGCCGTCGGCAAACTAGTTCTGGAGCACGCAGCATCGGAATTTCCATCGTCTGACCTTACCCCCGAGTTCTACTTTCCAGTCTTTCTCGTACCAAACAAGGATTCCCAATGAGATGCGCATGTTCATAAACCTGCGCAAACTCAGTAGGAACTTTCTGGAGCAACCTTCACCTTTCCGTATGGAGTCCTTCCGCTCCATAAGCCTAGCTCTGGTGCAGTGGGAATGGATGACTTCGTTGGACCTACGGAACATCCTCCCCACAGCGCATGCTCCATTTTACAGGCTCATTTATCATCCCTGCCTCCAATAGCGGAAGTTGACCTTTACTACGTTGCTATGACGTATAGGGGGAAAACCCACGTACGCACGGTTCAGTTTGAATCCGGCCGAACAACTCCCTCAGTTTTGCACATGAGCGAACTACTTTTCATATGCTCTGTCCAGATAAACCGGAAAAATGATCTCCAGATGATTCTGTTAAACGCTAGGTCAACAGAGGTATTATGCAAACTTGAAAAGTAATCGAAATGTTCGGCAAACATCTATTTTACTATATGAGGTCACTTCCGGCGATGTGCGCGCGGCCCCGAATCCAGTCCAAAAATCTGACTGGTAGCTGGGTATTATTAGACCCCCAGCGAGGTGGTTGCTTCGGGGTGCATACATTCACATCCATATGCATCCAGCTTATTGTAAATACCTCAGATTTCTGGTCGGCCATCGTCGATTCCAGATTCAGGTACTTCCGTTTGGCCTATCTACCTCCCGTTGGGTCATCACCAGTGTGTTACAGCCAGTGGCCAGTTTTCTGGACAACAGGGGTTTGAAGTACCATTTCTACCTGGACGATTCACTCATTCGCAACATGTACAGAGAACAGATTCATCTCGATACGGAATTCGTCAACCAGATTCTCATATCGTTGTGTTATCTCCCACACAAAGACTAGTCTGACTTTGTTTCGGCTCAGCAACGTGTCTTCCTAGGCGTAGCCTACGATACTCAACAGGCTCAGGCTTGCTCTCCAGAAAACCTATGGAGAAAGATAACTGCACAAATACCAGCATTTCTGCAGTTCCCCTTCCCCAGCACTCGACAGTTTTCTGCCATATTAGGCCTGCTAACTTCCGTCCAAGATGTCACCCGAGAATCAGAATCTGATTCCTGTCACAGAGGGTGTCAACCGTCTCCTATCACGGTGGCTCGACCCCCTCAACATGATACCGGATGTAACCCGCCTTCCAATTTGTCCCACGCAAAATCGGTTGATGTAAGCTTCATTGGAGCGGTGGGGAGCCCATCACGATTACAAATTGATATCTGCGGAGAAGCTCCTACACAGCAATTTTCTGGAGTTATGGTCGTCAATCGTGCCGCCCAGACACTGTTGCCTCACCTGCGGGATCAGTTTCTAGTAGTAGCTAAGGACAATACAACAGTCTTGATCTACATCAACAAGCAAGGGGTGACTCGCTGCAACCTTTGTTGAACGAGCAACATGTCCGTTCAAGCACGCCAAATACCGGGACATCTGAACGTTTTAGCAGACGCTTTGTCCAGACAGAATCAAATTCTGTCCACGGAATAGAAGCATGACCCAGATTTCCGTGGTGTGTGAGACTCCGTTAGTAGATATGTTCTGGCAGACCTGTCTCCGGTCCTGTATCCAGCAGCGATGCAACTCGATGCATTGTTCCTAGTATGTTTTGGAAGATTCGCACACATATTTGTGTGATATATATCTGGTGATCCCATGGTGGTCATGGCTTCCTGATCTTCTGAAACTTCTGGTGGACCATCCCCGAAAACTTCGGGCGTGGAACAAAATTCTACGTCGGCCGGAGACGTCCATTTACCACCAACAGACATAGGTTTACAACCTCCACGTCTTCAGGTGCTCCGCGATCAGCTCGCCAGGACAGACTTTTCTGACGGAGCAACACAAAGAATGGTCGCTTCTACGAGACCATCCACTTCCGTTGTCTACCAGTTCAAGTGGGCGGAATTCCAGCAGTGGTGTGTCACTAAACAGGATGAGTCGAGCTCTGCCACTGTTCAGCTTATTGACCGACAATTCTTGCTCTTAAATCCTCCGAATTGGGACTTATTACAAGCGTCAGATCCGTCATTCATAATTCAGCCGTCGTCCATTAGAGAATATCCGCGTCCATAATCCAAAGACCTATTCCATTTTCCATATAACAGTATTAGCACCAAATTCAAAAAGACAATCATAGTATACATAAACATAGGCTTGTTACCTGCAAGAGAGAAGCGGTCAACAGTTTTCAATGATGCCGGCAAGACATCATGATGTTCCAAAAATATCAAATCCGTATCGCTGATCAGTATTCTTAATCCATAATATTCGTCATCTAAAGAATGTATCTCAGTCACGCTTTGATTGTGACTGTTCATATGAGTACCATGAGGATCTTGAAGTACATGGGTTCATACGGTCCCTAGCCCCGGGTAAGCGGAATTAGACACAAGTTACGAAACGTAACGCCTTAGATCTTGCACGCTACGCTCGTGTTTTGATATCAGCATGCGATATGTATCGCCAAATTTGAGAAACTTTGAGTGGAGGCGCTTGGTGGTGTAGCCCTGTTTTATAAGTTTCTGAAACAATGTTTTGTGACGTTGATTAAAATCGTCACATTTAACACAGGATATAGCAAATGCTACTAGGCGTGATACGTATACGCCATATACAGGTCCCACTGGAATATTACTGTCCAGCTCTCGTTCTTCGAAGGTTAACGGAACCGCCGTTTGAACCGATCATCTTGGTGGATATAAATTTCGTGTCTTATAAGGCAGGATTTTTAATCACTGGCAGCAGCAGCGAGGGTTTTTGCGTTCCACGCTCGGGGTTTTAAAGCTATTAGACATGGTCCATATTGGAACAATTTTGTGGCAAAGAATCGGGTTCTTCATGATACGGATTCAGGGGAGTTCTCGATTCCTACGTTGCCTAATTTCTTGTCATCGGGCTAATCTGACGCTCTAATTTGTCCTGTTCGGGCTTTGGCTGTCTGTCTAAATCGTACTGATGGAATCAGGGCGGGACGTAGACGTTTATTCATACCTTTCGCCACACGATGCAAACAGGTGATTTCAAAGAATACAATCTCCTCTTGGATGTCCAAAATGATTGTTTATTGTGTATTTGTGTAACGGACATTTTGATACTTTGATGTCAAATTTTCATTAGAGGGTTAGTGAGAAAGGATCCCTCCACATTATTTGGATTCCATGTATGCATTCTGAATATTACCCCACTCGTAGCAACTCATAGTTGTATATGTAGTGTAATCTCTTATCATTCCAGCCATGAATATCATGTCAAATTTGAGCACACAGTTAGGAAGATACAGCCGTTTAAATCAGCCCAACTCTCAACCTTGTTTTCATATTGGTGTGAACACTTGATTTAACCTCCACCATACAAAATTGCCTGAAGAAAAACTTTTACCACAATTCGAAGTGACACCCACCCTAGAAATGCTCCAGAGAGGTTGGTGTAACAGAATATGCAAACAGACATTGTATGTGGTGTGGGTTGAGAAAGACCTTTGCCCCCTGGGTCTTGCTCCTTGACTATAGCCTTATTTGGCCTGCCCCAGTTGATTTTATAGCGTTACGTTCCAGGGTCCTCAAGGGAATCACGCTGTCCGGACTATTTGCGATGAATCTCCTCCCGTTTCCTGAAATTCAAATATATATGTACATAGTAAACTTATAGATGTGACGTTAAGACTACCACTAGGTTTTATTATAATTATAGGCTACATACATTCATTTTAAAAGCTGTCGAGGAAAACTATCGTCATGCTCAGGTAGTTGGAATCGCAAGGAGGTGAAGAGATACTATTATTTATGTAACACTTTGCACGGAGACATATGCTTGGATATAATAGGGTGAGCTATGGTATTGAAAAATATAGCAGAAATAGGGAACAACTTAGACTGTGTAACACATTATAAAATATGGATTTCTTAGCCACCATACAATTACAAATCGACTTTTCTGTCACCAATTTTATATTGTAGTAATTTGTTGCATGCAAACGAAAAGTCATATTTAGTCGGACGTTAGGCACTGTTGTACATATGATTATCGCTCACTTACTATTGGTTTTTGCTAAGACAATGGTACACTGAATAGAAAGTGTACCTGAATGAACGCCGAGATCATCTTTCGGCGGAATCTAATTCATTGTCGCATTCAATCATACGGTGGGTAATAAAAAAGCAGTAGCCTACTGTATTTTTAAAAGAATAGTGCAGTCTTTATCTCAACTGATAAGTGAAAGCGGACATGATCGGTGATCAGAATTAGTTATCGCTATATTTTATTGCATTGGTCTCTATTCTTTCTGGAGCCTATCAGGTCTGGGTGGGTGTTCCCCGCCCCCCCCCCCCCAACAAACTTTCTGTGCTATCTCAAGAACGACAAATAAATTGAGAGCTGACACTTCGTGACTTTATGGTTTATCAAATTGGGGTCATTTTGAGCGTATTTGCATAACCCCCGAGCACTGGATCATGGGTAAATTCAAGATGGCGGCAACGTATGGTTCTGGAAAAGTGATGTTTTCGTCATTTTTCCGTAAAATTTCTGTTTTTTCGGGACAGAGAAGTGGACAAAAACTATTTTATTTCACATCACTTTAATATCTACTAATTTATCATTCAGTTTATGTGGAGAAATTGCATAAATAAAAAATTCGAAAAATCCGACCGAAAAAATCAACCAAAAAATGCCGGTATTGAAAATGACGTCACTGTGACGTCATCAAAGCGACCATCTTGGATGTTGCATGTTGTGATAGAGCTTTTCCCAAGGGTATCGTGTGGTAAGTTTCAGCCCTCTAGCTCCAGGGGTAAGAACAATAATCCGTGTTCCGGTGTTCAGTGTCTATATCCGGTTAATCCGCCCTTTCTACATTAATCCATGCACTAGCTATGCTGTCTTGCCCCGGTGGTGGCGACAGGTACACAGCACTTGGACGACCGCGTGAGCTCCAGTTCGTTATCGTGATCTTCCCCCTATGTTTATAACATGGAAAGGGTTTTTCAACTATTGATAACTGATGTAAATATAATGTACAATAAATATTTCTAATTCCCAAGAAAGGATCAATAACCTTACATTTATGATAATTTTGGCAACTTCAGGTCGAAAGTATGTCAGTTATCATCGATTAAAAATATATTCTGAGTTTAAGAGATAGTTAGGCGCCCCGATTCAAGAACCAGAGCTCATGCGGCCAGCCATGTTTCGTGCACCGCCCTCTTCCATCGAGGCCAGACCATTCTAAGGGGCCGAAGAAAGGTTCCGAAGTCCCAGAGGGGACAACGGGTCGCACAGGCGGCAAGGTCTTCTAGAGGTAAGAGTTATTTGTCGGTGCGGAGTCGAGCACTGGGTCGAGCAGGTGATCCCAGTTCGTTCAGAAGTCGGAGTTAAATCACATACCGTGGAGGATAAAAGGACGGGCTTTTTCATGTAACTTAGCAATTTTGTTCTCGGCACACAGTTAAGGCGGGGGGGGGGCGGGGAATACTATTTTGAGACGAGAAGTAGAGTGATAAGAAAAACAGAGAGATATGAACGCGGTGTTCCGGACACTAACAAATTAGATTAACCATTCCATTTTAATAATCAGACCAGTACAGTCCTATATAAACATGTATCTACAACTACCTCTTGTATATTATTTCGAATGGGAAAAGGGCTTAAACAAAATTGGATTAATGGTATTCTTCCATACAATAATGAGATGACCGATCTACAACAACACAAGGCAGAAGACATCGCTTGGCAGAATCTTCTGGCTAAGCATGGTAGGGGTGTGAATCATCAGAACGAAACGTCCCATGCTGCTGAGGTATAACTTCGTAAGATATTAATGAAGAAACGACACCCCCTCGATATATAATATCTGTCGCATCCGAGCAAGGCTGTAACAAATATACGATTGAGAATCCTTAATGTGAATTAATAGCTCATACCTTTAAAAATGAAATAATCTTTCAGCTTGCACTGATTAAATAGACAGGTTCTGAGAACATATTATTCTTGGTTCTGTGAGATATACAATTATCTCAGTGCTGACCTATCTGTCAAATCGGTATTGAAATTACTCCAATATGTGGAGTCTCCTCCATATTCCGCGATCATATCAAGGTGTGTAACCGTGAAGGAATTATTGAACCTCTCATGTCCGTATCTATTTACCTCATCCCGATACTACAGCGGGGAAAACGAAAAACTTGCATCTCAAACATTAGCTGTCTACTTGCTCCTTCTATATCAGTAATATGATACCGGATTTATTATTTATAAATTATTGTCAGTCGCGACAGAATTCGACCATTGAAGCTGTGGAAGAACGTAGGTAATAGGTTAAAATTGTTAACTACAAATACAGACTTAACCCGATTTGAATGCTGCGCAAACACTGGGGATGGTTTTCAAGCGATCCAGTCCACAGCTGGAAGTTAATGCGCGATCACGTACCTCGCCTTTTGTCCGTCTATGACCGGGAACGGGAGACCAAAGAACAGAGAATGACCCGTAATCTCTAACTGCAATTCCCTTCGATGATATCAGCAGTAGGAAAAGCCCAAATCCGCTATAATGCGTGGCACGCGGTTAAGGGGCGGGTTAAAGCGCCTATCTGGGGTTTTCACTAAGGCCATCCACAATAATATTTTTTGTTTCCAGCAATCCTACCTACCCATATATTTTGCATTAAACAAAAACATTTGGGTAGACAATTTTTTTATTTCTATTTTTTCGGCAGTGCTCCGTGAAATACTATACAAAAAGGTCAAAAATCCACTAAAAAAAAATAAAACAAATAAGAAAAATTTGAATTCCTGCTTACCTACGTACCCAAATTTTCTAAAGTTGGTTACTGGAAAAAAAATATTATTGTGGATGGCCTTCTTGCTCAAGGGCATATATTTCAAATCATCAATAAGAGTTACGAGGTTTTCACGAATTATTTCTCGATGAGCTTGTTCCATTGTGTAATCAGTCGAAATGATATTATAGTAGAACAAGAAAAGCATTTATTTAGGCCATACCACATGGCACCTATTACTGACGTTTTTTCCACAGCTTCAATGATCGACCTGTATCGCGACTGACAATAATTTCTATATAATAAATCCGTTATCATCATATTTTTATAGAAGGAGCAAGTAGACAGCTATTGTACGAGATGCACTTTTTTTCATTTTCCCCCGCTGTGGTATCGACTGAAGTAAATAGTTACGGAAATGAGAACTTCAACAATTCCTTCACGGTGACCATGGACATGAACATGGACACCACCCCACCTTTTGGAGACCTTTCAGTATGGGGTTGGCAGACCGGTCAGCACTCAGATAACAACAGGATCTCTCACCGAGCCTAGAGTACGATTTTCTCGGGACCTGTCTCTTTACATAATGCAGGATGGATTAATATTTCAATTTTCAATATTGTATATCGGGTGTCGTTTCTCCGCTAATATCTTATGACGTGATACCCCAGCATCTTTCTGGTGTTTCACACTCCTACCATGCTTAGATTCTGTCAAGTAATGTCTTCTAATTTGCATTGTTGTAGATCCGTCAGCTTCATATTCTGTGGAAAGATATCATCGATCCAATTCTGTATACGTCATTTTTCGATTTGAAATAACACAGGAGGTGGGTGTACATACATGTATTATGTTATGCTGCACTGGTCTGATTATTAGATGGAATGGGTTATCCTAATTTGTTGGTGTCGGAAACACCGCGTTTATATCACTCTGCTTTTCTTATCACGTAACTCCTAGTCTCAAAATAGAATCCCCCTCAACTGTGTGCCGATGAAAGTATTAAGTTACATGAAAAAGCGCGTTATTTTATCCTCCGCGATACGTGATTTAACTCCGACTTCCGGACGACCCGAGGTCTGCTGCTCGAACCGAGGTCCATTCGCTCACTCCTCGTCGAAAATCCTTCATTGAACAACATGTGGTTAATTGTCGCGTCTATGTGTTGTTGAATAATATATTTCAATAACCGGGATATACATATCATCTGGTCCTCTAGTTCTGATAATTAATGCAGAAGGTATTGGGCCATATCCGAGTTCCCATGCAATATTTGGGGCTGCTGTCTGCATGCGAACACAGCCCATATGCGGAATTTACTGATGATATACATTTCGATTAGCGGGCCCTGTTTCCCTTATGTTATACAACCATTTTATTCTGTATAAAGCTGTTGCACTACATCGTATGAAGATTTTAAAAGTACTTGGTCGGGATTTGAACCACCGACCGCTCGCTTTGGAATCCGTGCCCTGCCAACTGAGGTAAAAGGAAATCCTCATAAGCTACATGATAGTGCAGGCACTGCTAAACCCACTTTCTACCACAATTCCACAAAAAAAAATATTTTGGGTCGCCGATCATCGTTTTGACAGTAAATGAAAGCAAAATCTGCCAAAGGAATTGATTTTATTTTAGAATATTCTGTATTATTCTCTGAAAGACACAGCAGCTTTGTATTGGAGGACGCATTAATGCTTACCTTTTCATTATGCACTTAAGGGTTGGTGAGAATGGTTTGCAGTGTCTAGTTGATGCCAAAATTTAATATTGTGCATTCCGGGGACTGAACAACATAAAACCACAAATGCAAGATGGTAATCCTTATAAAGGGCATGAACCCAGTCTGTACCTGAACTTGTCATTCCCCGTGAACACCTGCTTCCGTTTTG
The DNA here is from genome assembly GCA_036873755.1 of Hanleya hanleyi. Lineage (NCBI taxonomy): Eukaryota > Metazoa > Mollusca > Polyplacophora > Lepidopleurida > Hanleyidae > Hanleya > Hanleya hanleyi. The sequence goes on from JAVTVY010052588.1 coordinate 14,565, forward strand.
GATAATCCGGCGATGGCAGCAGCAGATTACAGCTGAACGGAATTCACTGCTGAACGCCTCTGGTTTGCAATAAAAGTAAAGCAATAAAAAGTGTATTGAATAGTTGTTAACATCACCAATGTTAATTCCCTTTTTTATCATCGGTTCAACCTGGAGGAATTGACATTCTAGAAAGTTTCAATCTTATTTCCAAAGAATATATTCCGTGAGTTCAATTTTGTAGCAGCTAGACTAAACAAGTCGCAGGAATGTATCCCGAAATACATTAACTTAATTTCAAAATGTTCCCTAAGGATGGAATAATCTAAAATAAGCAACGAAAATCTCTTCATATATGTAAAGATACACCGCGATCAAGAATATTGATGTACGGAGCTGAAAAATATCGCCGTTACGTAGAACATTGTGCGGAAACACTTCGAGGAAAAAATAGAAAGTGCTATCAAGCCCGATAAATCTCCTTTCAACAAGCACAGAGAGCAGTACCTTATTTATCACCTTCGTCAAACAAAAAACATTGTCTTCGAAACATTTTAAACTTTCTCTGCGCCCTGTTTGTCAAACTTCTTGACATTTTGCCAAGTCATGGTAATATATAGTCATGAGCCATTCATCAGTCTGGCGAATCACTCTGCGAAGTAAACTGTCGCGATGAAAAGAAATTCGTGAAGTTCGACCTGAACCGCAGATACGGCGTTTCTTCTATCTGCATGCTATTTTATTACATCTAATTATCAACCTACACGGCAATGGATATGAGAACGAGAGAAAATATCGGAGTAGTTGTTGTTGCTGCGCGGGAGACTTCTCGATGGTTGGGCCCAAGGTCAAGGTCGCCGAAAGTGGTCCCCGATAGATATATCCCAGTCCAGCCTTCACTGATAGGTGATGTTGATATCCTAGTCCAGCCGCCACTGATAGCTAATGTTTATATCCCAGTCCAGCCTCCACTGATAGCTAATATTTATATCCCAGTCCTGCCTCCACTGATAGCTAATGTTTATATCCCAGTCCAGCCTCCACTGATAGCTAATATTTATATCCCAGTCCAGCCTCCACTGATAGCTCATATTTATATCCCACTCACGCCTCCACTGATAGCTCATATTTGCATCCCAATCCAGCCTCCACTGATAGCTAATATTTATATCCCAGTACAGCCCCCACTGATACCTAATGTTTAAATGCCAGTCCAGCCTCCACTGATAGCTCATGTTTATATCAAAGTCAAGCCCCCACTGATAGCTAATGTTTATATCCCAGTCCAGCCTCCACTGTTAGCTAATGTTTATATCCCAGTCCAGCCTCCACTGATAGCTAATGTTTATATCCCAGTCCAGCCTCATATTTATATCCCAGTCCAGCCACCACTGATAGCTAATATTTATATTCCAGCCTCCACTGATAGCTCATGATCAAGCTGATAGCTAATGTTTATATCCCAGTCCAGCCTCCACTGTTAGCTAATGTTTATATTCCAGCCTCCATAGCCCAGTCCAGCCTCCTGATACTGAGTAGCCTCCACTGATAGCTAATATTTATATCCCAGTCCAGCCTCCACTGTTAGCTAATGTTTATATCCCAGTCCAGCCTCCACTGATAGCTAATATTTATATCCCAGTCCAGCCTCCACTGATAGCTAATATTTATATCCCAGTCCATCCTCCACTGATAGCTAATATTTATATCCCAGTCCAGCCTCCACTGATAGCTAATATTTATATCCCAGTCCAGCCTCCACTGATAGCTAATATTTATATCCCAGTCCATCCCCCACTGATAGCTAATATTTATATCCCAGCCAAGCCTCCACTGATAGCTAATGTTTATATCCCAGTCAAGCCTCCACTGATAGCTAATATTTATATCCCACTCAAGCCTCCACTGATAGCTAATGTTTATATCCCAGCCCAGCCTCCACTGATAGCTAATGTTTATATCCCAGTCCAGCCTCCACTGTTAGCTAATGTTTATATCCCAGTCAAGCCTCCAATGATAGCTAATATTTATATCCCAGTCCAGCCTCCACTGATAGCTCATATTTGCATCCCAATCCAGCCTCCACTGATAGCTAATATTTATATCCCAGCCAAGCCTCCACTGATAGCTAATATTTATATCCCAGTCAAGCCTCCACTGATAGCTAATGTTTATATCCCAGTCCAGCCTCCACTGATAGCTAATATTTATATCCCAGTCCAGCCTCCACTGATAGCTAATATTTATATCCCAGTCAAGCCTCCACTGATAGCTAATGTTTATATCCCAGTCCAGCCTCCACTGATAGCTAATGTTTATATCCCAGTCCAGCCTCCACTGATAGCTAATATTTATATCCCAGTCCAGCCTCCACTGATAGCTAATATTTATATCCAAGTCCAGCCTCCACTGTTAGCTAATGTTTATATCCCACTCAAGCCCCCACTGATAGCTCATATCTGCATCCCAATCCAGCCTCCACTGATAGCTAATATTTATATCCCAGCCAAGCCTCCACTGATAGCTAATATTTATATCCCAGCCAAGCCTCCACTGATAGCTAATGTTTATATCCCAGTCAAGCCTCCACTGATAGCTAATGTTTATATCCCAGTCAAGCCTCCACTGATAGCTAATATTTATATCCCAGCCAAGCCTCCACTGATAGCTAATGTTTATATCCCAGTCAAGCCTCCACTGATAGCTAATGTTTATATCCCAGTCAAGCCTCCACTGATAGCTAATATTTATATCCCAGTCAAGCCTCCACTGATAGCTAATGTTTATATCCCAGTCAAGCCTCCACTGATAGCTAATATTTATATCCCAGCCAAGCCTCCACTGATAGCTAATGTTTATATCCCAGTCAAGCCTCCACTGATAGCTAATGTTCATATCCCACTCAAGCCCCCACTGATAGCTCATATCTGCATCCCAATCCAGCCTCCACTGATAGCTAATATTTATATCCCAGCCAAGCCTCCACTGATAGCTAATATTTATATCCCAGGCAAGCCTCCACTGATAGCTAATATTTATATCGCAGTCCAGCCTCCACTGATAGCTAATATTTATATCCCACTCAAGCCTCCACTGATAGCTCATTTTTGCATCCCAATTCAGCCTCCACTGATAGCTAATGTTTATATCCCAGCCAAGCCTCCACTGATAGCTAATGTTTATATCCCAGTCCAGCCTCCACTGTTAGCTAATGTTTATATCCTAGTCCATCCTCCACTGATACCTAATGTTTATATTCCAGTCCATCCTCCACTGTTAGCTAATGTTTATATCCCAGCCAACCCTGCACTGATAGCTAATGTTGATATCCCAGTCCAGCCTACACTGATAGCTAATGTTTATATCCCAGTCCATCCTCCACTGTTAGCTAATGTTTATATCCCAGCCAACCCTACACTGATAGCTAATGTTGATATCCCAATCCAGCCTCTACTGTTAGCTAATGTTTATAACCCAGCCAACCCTCCACTGATAGCTAATGTGAATATCCCAGTCCAGCCTACACTGATAGCTAATGTTTTTATCCCAGTCCATCCTCCACTGATGCCTAATGTTTATATCCCAGTCCATCCTCCACTGTTAGCTAATGTTTATATCCCAGCCAACCCTCCACTGATAGGTAATGTTGATATCCCAATCCAGCCTCCACTGATAGCTAATATTTATATCCCATTCAAGCCTCTACTGATAGGTAATGTTTATATCCCAGTCCATCCTTCACTGATTGCTAATGTTTATATCCCAGTCCAGCCTCCACTGTTAGCTAATGTTTATATCCCAGTCCAGCCTCCACTGATAGCTAACATTTATATCTCAGTCCAGCGTCCACTGATAGCTAATATTTATATCCCAGTCCAGCCTCCACTGATAGCTAATATTTATATCCCAGTCAAGCCTCCAATGTTAGCTAATGTTTATATCCCAGTCAATCCTCCACTGATAGCTAATATTTATATCCCAGTCCAGCCTCCACTGATAGCTCATATTTATATCCCACTCAAGCCTCCACTGATAGCTCATATTTGCATCCCAATCCAGCCTCCACTGATAGCTAATATTTATATCCCAGCCAACCCTCCACTGATAGCTAATGTTTAAATGCCAGTCCAGCCTCCACTGATACATTATGCTTATATCATATTCCCGACGGCACATATAGCTAATATTTATATCCCAGTCAAGCCTCCACTGATAGCTTATATTTATATCCCAGTCAAGCCTCCACTGATATCAAATATTTATATCCTAGCCAACCCTCCACTGATAGCTAATGTTTATATCCCAGTCCAGCATCCAATGATAGCTAATGTTTATATTCCAGTCCAGCCTCCACTGATATCAAATGCTTATATCCCAGTCCAGCCTCTACTGATAGCTAAAGTTTATATCCCAGTCCAGCCTCCACTGTTAGCTAATGTCTATATCAAAGTCAAGCCTCCACTGATGGCTAATGTTTATATCCCAGCCAACCCACCATTGATAGCCAATGTTTATATTCCAGTCCAGCCTCCACTGATATCAAATGTTTATATCCCAGTCCAGCCTCCAGCGATAGCTAATGTTTATATCCCAGTCCAGCCTCCACTGATATCAAATGCTTATATCCCAGTCCAGCCTCTACTGATAGCTAAAGTTTATATCCCAGTCCAGTCTCTACTGATAGCTAATGTTTATATGTGCCAGTCCAGCCTCCACTGAAACCTAATACTTATAACATATGCCAGACTACACATATAGCTAATATTTATATCCCAGTCCATCCTCCACTGTTAGCTAATGTTTATATCCCAGCCAACCCTGCACTGATAGCTAATGTTGATATCCCAGTCCAGCCTACACTGATAGCTAATGTTTATATCCCAGTCCATCCTCCACTGATACCTAATGTTTATATCCCAGTCCATCCTCCACTGTTAGCTAATGTTTATATCCCAGCCAACCCTACACTGATAGCTAATGTTGATATCCCAATCCAGCCTCTACTGTTAGCTAATGTTTATAACCCAGGCAACCCTCCACTGATAGCTAATGTTAATATCCCAGTCCAGCCTACACTGATAGCTAATGTTTTTATCCCAGTCCATCCTCCACTGATGCCTAATGTTTATATCCCAGTCCATCCTCCACTGTTAGCTAATGTTTATATCCCAGCCAACCCTCCACTGATAGGTAATGTTGATATCCCAATCCAGCCTCCACTGATAGCTAATATTTATATCCCACTCAAGCCTCCACTGATAGGTAATGTTTATATCCCAGTCCATCCTTCACTGATTGCTAATGTTTATATCCCAGTCCAGCCTCTACTGTTAGCTAATGTTTATATCCCAGTCCAGCGTCCACTGATAGCTAATATTTATATCCCAGTCCAGCCTCCACTGATAGCTAATATTTATATCCCAGTCAAGCCTCCAATGTTAGCTAATGTTTATATCCCAGTCAATCCTCCACTGATAGCTAATATTTATATCCCAGTCCAGCCTCCACTGATAGCTCATATTTATATCCCACTCAAGCCTCCACTGATAGCTCATATTTGCATCCCAATCCAGCCTCCACTGATAGCTAATATTTATATCCCAGCCAACCCTCCACTGATAGCTAATGTTTAAATGCCAGTCCAGCCTCCACTGATACATTATGCTTATATCATATTCCCGACGGCACATATAGCTAATATTTATATCCCAGTCAAGCCTCCACTGATAGCTTATATTTATATCCCAGTCAAGCCTCCACTGATATCAAATATTTATATCCTAGCCAACCCTCCACTGATAGCTAATGTTTATATCCCAGTCCAGCATCCAATGATAGCTAATGTTTATATTCCAGTCCAGCCTCCACTGATATCAAATGCTTATATCCCAGTCCAGCCTCTACTGATAGCTAAAGTTTATATCCCAGTCCAGCCTCCACTGTTAGCTAATGTCTATATCAAAGTCAAGCCTCCACTGATGGCTAATGTTTATATCCCAGCCAACCCACCATTGATAGCCAATGTTTATATTCCAGTCCAGCCTCCACTGATATCAAATGTTTATATCCCAGTCCAGCCTCCAGCGATAGCTAATGTTTATATCCCAGTCCAGCCTCCACTGATATCAAATGCTTGTATTCCAGTCCAGCCTCTACTGATAGCTAAAGTTTATATCCCAGTCCAGTCTCTACTGATAGCTAATGTTTATATGTGCCAGTCCAGCCTCCACTGAAACCTAATACTTATAACATATGCCAGACTACACATATAGCTAATATTTATATCCCAGTCCAGCCCCCACTGATAGCTCATATTTATATCCCAGTCCAGCCTCCGCTGAAATCAAATGTTTATATCCCAGCCAATCCTCCACTGATAGCTAATGTTTATATCCCAGTCCAGCCTTCACTGATAGCTAATGTTTATATCCCAGTCAAGCCTCCACTGATAGCTAAATTTTATATCCCAGTCCATCCTTCACTGATAGCTAATGTTTATATCATATGCCAGACTGCACATATAGCTAACATTTATATCCCAGTCTATCCTCCACTGATAGCTAATGTTTATATCCCAGTATAGCCACCACTGATTCCTAATGCTTAAATACCAGTCCAGCCTCCACTGATACCTTATGCTTATATCATATTCCAGAGTGCACATATAGCTAATATTTAAATCACAGTCAAGCCTCCACTGTTAGCTAATGTTTATATGTGCCAGTCCAGCCTCCACTGAAACCTAATACTTATAACATAATGCAGACTACACATATAGCTAATATTTATATCCCAGTCCAGCTTCCACTGATAGCTCATATTTATATCCCAGTCCAGCCTCCGCTGAAATCAAATGTTATATCCCAGCCAATCCTCCACTGATAGCTGATGTTTATATCCCAGTTCAGCCTCCACTGTTAGCTAATGTTTATATGTGCCAGTCCAGCCTCCACTGAAACCTAATGCTTATATCATATGCCAGACTGCACATATAGCTAACATTTATATCCCAGTCTATCCTCCACTGATAGCTAATGTTTATATCCCAGTATAGCCACCACTGATTCCTAATGCTTAAATGCCAGTCCAGCCTCCACTGATACCTTATGCTTATATCATATTCCAGAGTGCACATATAGCTAATATTTAAATCACAGTCAAGCCTCCACTGTTAGCTAATATTTATATCCCTGTCCAACCTCCACTGATATCAAATGTTTATATCCCAGCCAACCGTTCACTGATAGCTAATATTTATATCCCATTCCAGCCTCCACTGATAGCTAATGTTTATATCCCAGCCAATCCTCCACTGATACCTAATGTTTATATCCCAGTCCATCCTCCACTGTTAGCTAATGTTGATATCCCAGCCAACCCTCCACTGATAGCTAATGTTGATATCCCAATCCAGCCTCCACTGATAGCTAATATTTATATCCCACTCAAGCCTCCACTGATAGGTAATGTTTATATCCCAGTCCATCCTTCTCTGATAGCTAATGTTTATATACCAGCCAACGCTCCACTGATAGCTAATGTTTATATCCCAGTATAGCCCCCACTGATAGCTAATGTTTATATCCCCGTCAAGCCTCCACTGTTAGCTAATGTCTATATCAAAGTCAAGCCTCCACTGATGGCTAATGTTTATATCCCAGCCAACCCACCATTGATAGCCAATGTTTATATCCCAGTCAAGCCCCTACTGATAGCTAATGTTTATATCCCAGCCAACGCTCCACTGATAGCTAATGTTTATATCCCAGTATAGTCCCCACTGATAGCTAATGTTTATATCCCCGTCAAGCCTCCACTGTTAGCTAATGTCTATATCAAGGTCAAGCCTCCACTGATGGCTAATGTTTATATCCCAGCCAACCCACCATTGATAGCCAACGTTTATATCCCAGTCAAGCCTCTACTGATAGCTAATGTTTATACCCCAGCCAACCCACCACTGATAACCAATGTTTATATCCCAGCCAACCCTCCACTGATAGCTAATGTTTATATCCCAGTCCAGCCTCCACTGTTAGCTAATGTTTATATCCCAGTCCAGCCTCCACTGATAGCTAATGTTTATATCCCAGCCAACCCTCCACTGATAGCTAATGTTTATATCCCAGTCCAGCCTCCACTGATAGCTAATGTTTATATCCCAGCCAACCCTCCACTGATAGCCAATGTTTATATGCCAGTCAAGCCTCTACTGATAGCTAATGTTTATATCCCAGCCAACGCTCCACTGATAGCCAATGTTTATATGCCAGTCAAGCCCCTACTGATAGCTAATGTTTATATCCCAGCCAACGCTCCACTGATAGCTAATGTTTATATCCCAGTATAGCCCCCACTGATAGCTAATGTTTATATCCCCGTCAAGCCTCCACTGTTAGCTAATGTCTATATCAAAGTCAAGCCTCCACTGATGGCTAATGTTTATATCCCAGCCAACCCACCATTGATAGCCAATGTTTATTTCCCAGTCAAGCCTCAACTGATAGCTAATGTTTATATCCCAGCCAACCCACCACTGATAACCAATGTTTATATCCCAGTCAACCCTCCACTGATAGCTAAAGTTTATATCCCAGCCGACCCTCCACTGATAGCTAATATTTATATCCCAGTCCAGCCTCCACTGAGAGCTAATGTATATATCCCAGCCAACCCTCCACTGATAGCTAATGTTTATATCCCAGCCAAGCCTCCACTGATAGCTAATGTTTATATCCCAGCCAACCCTCCACTGATAGCTAATATTTATATCCCAGTCCAGCCTCCACTGATAGCTAATGTTTATATCCCAGCCAACCCTCCACTGATAGCTAATGTTTATATCCCAGCCAAGCCTCCACTGATAGCTAATGTTTATATCCCAGCCAACCCTCCACTGATAGCTAATATTTATATCCCAGTCCAGCCTCCACTGATAGCTAATATTTATATCCCAGTCCAGCCTCCACTGATAGCTAATATTTATATCCCAGCCAACCCACCATTGATAGCCAATGTTTATATCCCAGTCAAGCCTCTACTGATAGCTAATGTTTATATCCCAGCCAACCCTCCACTGATAGCTAATGTTTATATCAAAGTCAAGCCTCCACTGATAGCTAATGTTTATATCCCAGTCCAGCCTCCACTGTTAGCTAATGTCCCTATCCCACTGATAGCAAATGTGGCATCTTCAAGGTCAACTTCTAAAACCTATGCAAGAAAAGTTCACTTTATTGATTCGTAAGTTGTTGCAAAGTTGGACTATTGTAGCTGTCTGAAGTCTTGTAGATCTTCCACTTTGAACTCGATTTGAACAACAAAAATAATCACTAGACTACAACCATGCACAAATTAACTCCATGCTGCATGTGTGTTTGTGCAGCACTACACATTCCTAAGTCAGGAGCCAATGAGGATATCTCAGTGGAAATGCTAAACAGTTTGGATTTGACAGTGAGGATTCTTTTGCTCTATTCTCTGTGTGGCCATGTCCGAACAGTTCCCCCATTCAATTGTTTTTCTAGTGTATTATATTCCTTCCTCAATTTTTGTACAGCAGGCTCAATATCAATCATGATCTTCCATGTTATAATGTTGAGTGGGCTTTTAATATCTAATGCTGCTTATGCCGGTGCTAGGGGCCGTGTGGACATGTCATCCAAGTTGACACAAGAACAGGTACAATAAAAGCGTACCTGAGATACAAAACATATCACGAATCGTTAGATTCTTGGTATGGGCTTTAGAATAGGTTAACCAGAAGACTATACTGTGAAGTCATGTGGCTCTGTCAGTATGTCGGCAGCTTTTCCCACTTCCCTTGTATGCGTTGTAATTTTTACATGAAAATGACGAGATTCTGCTGGTGGACTTTTCGTCCCCGAGGCCTGAAACCTCAACAAAAACATCCATCAACCAATCACAGTTACGGGGAAGGTCCACAGAATCATTAACAAAAACTTCCATCAACCAGTCACAGTTACGGAAAAGGTCCACAGAATCATTAACAAAAATATCCATCAACCAATCACAGGTACGGGGAAGATCCAAAGAATCGTTAACAAAAACTTCCATCAACCGATCACAGTTACGGGAAGGTCCACAGAATCATTAACAAAAACATCCATCAATCAATCACAGTTACGGGTAAAATCTACAGAATCATTAACAACAACTTCCATCAACCAATCACAGTTACGAGGAAGATCCACAGAATCATTAACAAAAACATCCATCAACCAATCACAGTTACGGGGAAGGTCCACAGAATCATTAACAAAAACATCCATCAACCAATCACAGTTACGGGGAAGATCCACAGAATCATTAACAAAAACATCCATCAACCAATCACAGTTACGGGGAAGGTCCACAGAATCATTAACAAAACATCCATCAACCAATCACAGTTACGGGGAAGATCCACAGAATCATTAACAAAAAACATCCATCAACCAATCACAGTTACGGGGAAGGTACACAGAATCATTAACAAAAACATCCATCAACCAAGCACAGTTACGGGGAAGGTCCACAGAATCATTAACAAAAACTTCCATCAACCAATCACAGTTTCGGGGAAGATGCACAGAATAATTAGCAAGATGAACTATATTCTTACCGCTCATAAAATTGTAGATGACTGGGTTGAGGGAACTGTTGATGTACACGAGGGTGTGACTCATCCATAACAGTACCATACTCAGCTCCTGGCTTATACCCCATTGTTCCCAACCATCTAGACTCAGATATCTGGAATACAAAGGGGTGTCAAAGCAATCTGACTACAAAACATGTATCTCCTAAACTATCATGGCGTAAGGATCTGATGCCTTGTCGATCGAATTCTTGTGTGCCGCCTATCTCTACCCATCATAGAACGGTTTTTTGTTGCATTCTCCGGCGGCGCCTCGCCACACCTATTTGCATTGGACGGAGAAAAAGCGTGCTGGAGATTAATAATTCGAATTAAGTACTTTGTTATAACAACTGTCCCACAGGCTGTGCCTCGCTATTTGCAGGACGGTAGCATCAGAGACTAAATACAAGAAGAACTTCCAAAAAATGAAGCGCAATTTTGATCGGTAGACGCCCTCATTAACCCTACCTGGCCTGAGGGAGAGGGGGGGGGGGGCAAATGGCCCCCCTACCAGACTTTCTGCACTATCTCCGGAACGACAAAAAATGGAGAACAGAAACTCCCTGACTTTATCGTTTATCATATTGGGGTCATTTTGAGCCTATTTGCATGACCCCCCGAGCAGAGGATCAGGAGCAAATTCAAGATGGCGACCAGGTGGGGTACCAGAAAAGTGATTTTTTCGTCATATTTCTTCAAAATTTCTGCTTTTCCGCGATGAAAAGCGGACAAAAACTATTTTATTTCACATCAAATTAATATTTACTAATTTATCATGCAGTTTTTGCGGAAAAAATGCATAAATAAAAAAATCGAACATTCTGACCGAAAAATCGACCCAAAAATGCCGCTTTTGAAAATGACGTCACTGTGACGTCATCAAAGCGACCATCTTGAATTTGTTTTACATTTTCTGGTATAGCTTGACCCAAGGGTATGGTGTGGTTAGCTTAAGCACCCTAGCTCAAGGGGTAAGAAAAATAATTAGGGGGGGGGGGGCATTTCGGCCTCCCCCCCTCCCCAACCCCAGGCCAGGATATGTCCCAAAAAGTCCAGGCCAGATAGGGTTAATGGTATTCTCATGGCCGAATTTTATGCGGTTAAAAACTCTGATAATGGAAGAATGGTTAATGGGAACCCGAGACATGGTACAAGCTATATGCAAAATGGCAAGGATTGATAAAATATTACTTTATTAAGATTGTGCTGAATAGTTTGCAAAGGAGCATATGCGAGCAGTTTAGAACGATCGGCGTCACCAGAAACTCAGAATAGAGAGTTGGCGGTTGTAGTTCCGTCTTCACTGCAAACGCAAAATAAAGAGTTAGCGGTTGTAGTTCCGTCATAACTGCAAACGCAGAATAGAGAGTTAGTGTCTGTAGATTCCTCATTCAAATGGATGTATCGATGGAGATTTAAAGTAACGTCAGTGCATCTAGGAATATCTTACAGTTTTAAAATACTTGAGTACTCAGTTCAAATATTCAAAAAGAAATTGCTATTTTCATTAACTATTTCTATTGCTGTCGCCACTGCTCTATCCAAAGTTATTGAATTATATGTGCTACAGAAGTGTGAGGCGCAGCTCTATAGTTCCGATTTTCAGTTTGGATTTAAATCCGGTTGCTCTACTGATCAATGTATCTATGTTTTTAAGGAAGTTGTACATTTTTATCGTTCCAATGGCAGCCCTGTTTTTGTATGTTTTTTAGACGCTAGCAAAGCTTTTGATAGAATCAATCATTGGACTCTTCTCAAAAAGCTGATTGATCGAAATTTGCCGATGTGCTTTATCAATATACTGTATGTATGGTGCAATACTCAATTGTTTGCCGTGAAGTGGGGCTCCACTGTCTCTTCATTGTTTAAGGTAACGAATGGTGTCAGACAAGGTGGGATTTTATCTCCCTGTCTCTTTGCTATGTACTTACACGACCTTGACTTGTCATTATCTAAAGCTGGTGTGGGATGCAATATTTCTGGTTTATTTGTGAATCATTTGCTGTACGCTGATGATATGTGTATCATGTGTCCCTCCGCCAAAGCCCTACAGGGTCTTTTAAACTATTGTTCTTCTTACGCAGAGTCGCATGATATTGTCTTCAACACTAAGAAAACCGTGTGTATGGTTTTAACGCCAAGGCGATATAGAGATTTTTTGCCTCCTCCGGTTAAGCTGGGTGGGGAGTTATTGAAATATGTCAATTGCTACACCTACTTAGGCCATATTATT
>JAVTVY010052589.1:0-26209 GCA_036873755.1 Hanleya hanleyi
CGACCCAACATCATCCTATTTGGGGTGTGTTGATTCACTTCATGAACTGATGACCGGTATGCCATGATTGCAAAGGTAAGTTGCTCATCCCAATCCTTTTGATTCAGCTTCACCATCATGGAGAGACGATCCTCAAGAGTACGGTTAAATCTTTCCACTAATCCATTTGACTGAGGATGATACGGAGTGGTTCTGGTTTTTTCAATTCCCAAAAGTGGACAAACTTCCTGGAAGAGGTGGGACTCAAAATTAGTACCTTGGTCAGATTGCATCTGTCTTGGAACCCCAAACCTGCAGATGAACTCTTTCACCACTTTATCTGCGACAGTTGTTGCTTCTTGATCTCGAATAGCATACCCTTCGACCCATTTAGTGAAGTGGTCTGCTACAAGCAAGATGTACTTGTTTCCTTTGTTGGTGCGAGGTAATGGACCAATGACATCTATCGAAACCCGTTCCATTGGAATACCAACCCGGTATTGTTGCAGTGTTGCCTTCCTCCGTTGGGTGGGTGCTTTACGCCGGGCACAAGTGTCACATTGTCGACACCAGCTTTTTACGTCATCTTTTATGTGAAACCAGAAGTACCTCTGTTGGATTTTTGGTAAGGTTTTTGCTACCCCTAGATGTCCACCTGTCTTGGATGCATGCAAGTGGTGGAAGACCTCCTTACGGTAAGCTGGAGGAAGGATCATCTGCCAGTGATGTGTCAACCCATCCGAAGATTCCCATCGGCGGTATAGTATCCCATCTCTTAGAGAAAGACGCTCCCAGGCTGCCCAAAAGAATTTGGTCCCAGAACTTCTTGAAGAGATGTGCATCCAATCTAGTCGTGTTGGACTGGATTTCTTTGCAGTGATGACCCATTCCAGATCCCTGTCCTGCTCTTGTGCTGCGATAATCTTCTCATTGGATCAGAGATCTGATTAGCTGTCCATTGGTGGAGCTGGATTATCTTGACATGGGACTGTTGGTTGTAATTGTAAGTCTGCAGCCTGGCTTCTGGTTGTAACTGTAGATACCTGTACTCGGTTAGAACTTGTCATTTCTTCGGACTTCTCTTCTTGTAACCCCAGGACTTAGGTAACCATTTGATCTTCGTGATGATTGTTCCAATTGGTCCGGAATGGTCTGTTTAGATGGCCACATCTACAGTGTCAAGATTGGAAGCTGTGTCCTGTATACTCATGACATAGCCCATCTTGTCACACCATGTGCAGGGTTTCCTGGACAAGGCATCTGCATTGCCGTGATACTTTCCTGGTCTGTGGACAATTACAAAGTCATATGTACTCAATAGACCCAGCCACCGTGCCACCTGGCCTTCTGGTTCTTTGAAATTCAACAGCCAGCGAAGTGCATTATGGTATGTTCTGATGGTGAAATGGCGGCCATAGAGAAAATGCTTGAAATATTTGACGAAGTAAAACGATGCTAGTAATTCTCTTCTGGTGACACAATAGTTCCTTTCTGCCTTGCTGAGAGCACGACTGGCATAGGCGATGATCTTTTCTTGCCCTTCTTGCATTTGTGACAACACCGCCCCAATACCAGTTCCACTTGCTTCTGTATCTAAGATGAAATCCCCATTAGAGCTGGGATAAGCCAACATGGGACTCTGTGTCAATCTGTTCTAAATCTGCTGGAAGCATTCTTCACACCCGTTTGTCCATTTGAAATTCCTGTCATTTTTTGTTATCTGATGTAGAGGTCTCGCAATCACAGCAAAGTTCTTGATGAATCTCCTGTAATAAGAGGCAAATCCAAGAAGCTTCTTGTTTCATACACAGAGGTTGGAACTGGCCAATTCTTAATTGCATCAATCTTCTCTGGATCAGTAGAAATACCATCAGCTGACACAACATGGCCCAAATAATTTACTTGTCGTTGAAACAGATGACATTTCTTTGGTTTGAGTTTGAGATTTGCTTCACGGAATCTATTGAACACTATCTTGAGATTTGTAATTGCGTCATCAAGAGTTTTCCAAACACTATGACATCATCCAAATATACTAGACATATTTCCCATTGGCACCCATCGAGTACCATCTCTATCAGTCGTTCAAATGTTGAAGGTGCATTGCTCAACCCAAATGGCATGACCTTGAACTGCCACAGCCCACTGCGAGTGAAAAAAGCGGATTTTGATTTGGAAGTTTCGTCTAGTTCTACTTGCCAATATCCACTGGCCAGATCTAATGTGGTAAACCATTTTGCTCCATAGAGTGAGTTGAGTGTGTCATCTATTCGAGGTAAGGGGTATGCATCTTTCAGGGTGACCAGGTTCAGCCTACGATAATCCACACAGAATCGCGTACTCCCCTCCTTCTTGGATACTAACACAATCGGTGACGCCCATGGGCTCGTTGACCTTTCAATGACACCTCTGTCTAACATATCCCTTATTTGTTTATCCGCTTCATCTTGTTTATGCATCGGAAGTCGTCGAAATGCTTGTCTCAGTGGTGGTGCGCTGCCAGTATGAATCGAATGTTTTATATCTTTGGCTCTCCCAAGATCTGCATCAGACTTGGCAAAAATGTCAGAATATTCAATCAGTAGCGCTTTGACCTTGCATTCTTCACTGGGATCCACTTCTTGTATACCCTGTTTGTATACGGATTCCAAATGCTCTGGTAACTCGGTACTGTGGAGAGCCATATCTACGCTGCAAACAAGAAGATGCTGTCTCAGAATTCCCCATTGAGACCTCATTCTCTTTACTCAAAACTTCAGTGAGAGATATAACAGGACTCAATACAGCACCTGTAGTTCCTTTATACGGCACCTCTGGTTCTGAACCAGTATTCACCACCCTTAATGGACAGCATATTCGTTCAGTGTCCACCAGAGTTCTCCCTACCAACAATTCCTTATTTCGTAAACCATTTGGTGGTGGTTCACATATTGCCCATTTTCCTGTAATGTCCCTGCAGAAAATGGTACTTGGAATTAGCATTTGATGTCCCGGTGGTATCACTGTTGTTTCATCAACAACCAGTCGACAATGAGTAGATTCTTCAGACTGCCGCTTGCACAGGATTTGTTGTCGACCGCAAGTTAAACATCCTCGCTTGGGATGAATTTCACAATTGTACTTTGTTAGGAAGTCCATTCCCAGGATACCATCACATTTAATGCCTGCGATTATGACACATTGCATGGAAATCCAAAATACCAATGACTCCGACGATATCAAGTGGCCGATGATCTGCTGCCAGTAAACATAGGGGAGTGGGTTGTATCTCTGGCCTGTTTTCAGACGATAATTTGTCGAATATATTCTTGGATACAATTGTAACACAGGCCCCAGTGTCAACTAAAAATAAAATGTTCTGATTCCCAATATGGCCAGACACATACAATCCAGTTCCTAGGTTTGGGTCTACTATCTCTTGCACGGTGTTGTCACCCTTCTCTGCTTGTATTGGCTGATAGGAAGAAAACATCCCCATTTTACCACATTGTTGTTCCCAATATTCAAAGCTGTCTAATTCCTGTAAACAGTTTGTGGATTGCTCTACTTTCCGGGGCATCGGTGTATCTACAACCGTTCCGGGCCCCGGCTGGACGGTTGTTGCCCACTTCCCGGACGTTGATAATTTCCATCTCGCCGTTGTGGACAAAAACGCTTGCTATGACCCTTTTGGTGACACAGGAAGCACTCGATCATAGCAAATGATTGCCTCCCCTTAGACTGAAACTCTCTTGTTTTCCCTTCACTGGAACAGGACATCTTCTTCATCGTCTCTTCCATGTCATTAATTCGCCTGTTCAAACTATTCTCAGATGCAGAAACCTCTCTGACATCTTTGCGGGTTGTTGCACCTCCTCTTTGATCTTCCATTTGCCGATAACCCTCTAGTTCCAGGGCTAAAGTGACAGCCTGTTGCAGACTGGCTGGTTTCCCTTGATAGATCTGCATCCTCATCTCAGAATCTGCAAGTGCATCAATGAAATGAGTTTTCGCCAGTCTTTCTTGATGCACTGTAGTCATACCTGGATATGCCAATGCTGTTAGTTTCAGTATTGCCTGTCCCAGTTCCCTCAGAATTTCTTCATTCTTGCGGCGCCTTGTTCGGAGTTCTGCCAGGTATAATTCTGCCTGCTCTCTTGGTCCAAATCGGTTGCCTAGCACTTGAATCAGCTTATCAAAATCCTGCTGTTCCCTCTCTGATAGAGTACATGCCAGTTGTCTTGCTGGACCTTGTAGATGCGTAAACAAGAAGTCGGCCTGTCCATCTTTCTTCCAACTGTTGATCCTTGATGGTATAGAAGACTTGGATATATTCATTCCATGATGTTTCACCAGTATAGAATTCTGGCTTGAGTTGACGACGATTGGAACGTTTCACGTGAGACGCATCGCCATGTCCAATCTCACGTGGAGATGATCTCGGATCCGGTTCCTGGTCTTCTGTTTGATCGTCAGGAAAATTGAATGTGATTTCTGGATGACTGTCTGGATCACAAAGGTTCTCATGGCAGTTCTCCATCTTTAACTTCTTCAATCAGTCAATAAAATACAACAAATGAGATGATACGACTATCCCACCGCTGCCACCATGTGTAGCGGGACACGGGTTATACTTGAGGGACGGAATCCATGTGGACACTATCAAGAACTCTTTGTATTATTCTTGACTCATAAACTCTAATGGTAGCGAAATTCCAGCTGGTCTAATCGATTCCAATATTTCGGACTGTTCACTATAACCACTTCTATTCTCTCATTCACTTGGAGACGCCGCTACAGTGGGATTCGTCATGAGTCAGTTGTTGTGTAAATGTCTCATTTATCATTCACTACTCATCTGCGTATCATAATAACTCTTCAATGACTAAGTTAAGTCTGGTTTCAAAGTTCAACAAATAACAATAACAGTTTATTTAACGTATAATACAGAGTGCCATGAGATGGGACTGCTTCCATAAAGTTTATAACAGTTTTGCTTGAATAACGATAGTTTTTAGTCTTAAATAGATTTGTGCCAGTACTCGAAATATCACGTTTCACCAATTGTTTCCATGCATATAATTAATAGGAATAGATTTTGTAATCCTATTACCCAAGGAAACACTGGATTCGAACTGTGTTCAACTGTAACACGTGGGACAACGTCTCAACCTGGCTGTATTAAACTGGGGAAACAGACTGGCTTGATGCCTCAACTGGGATGACGTGTCGCACTGGGTCCATGTGTCGGACTTGGACCACATGTCGGACTGGGACGACGTGTCAGACTGGGACGACGTGTTGCACTGGGACGACGTGTCAAACTGGGACGACGTGTCAGACTGGGACAACGTGACAAACTGGGACAGCGTGTCGGACTGGGATGACGTGTCAAACTTGGACGACGTGTCAGACTGGGACGATGTGTCAAACTGGGATGACGTGTCAGACTGGGACAACGTGTCAAACTGGGACGACGTGTCAGACGACGTGTCAAACTGGGACGACGTGTCACACTGGGACGACGTGTCAAACTGGGACGACGTGTCAGACTGGGACAACGTGTCAAACTGGAACAGCGTGTCGAACTGGGATGACGTGTCAGACTGGGACGATGTGTCAGACTGAGACAACGTGTCCAGCTGGGATGCGTGTCAGACTGGGACGACGTGTCAAACTGGGACGATGTGTCAGACTGGGAGGATGTGTCAAACTGGGATGACGTGTCAGACTGGGACAACGTGTCAGACTGGGACAACGTGTCTAACTTATATTCCAAAAGTGTTCCTAATAACAATTTGCAGGAATAATATCAACTACTGGATCAATAATTCAACTTGATTTGGAACTTTTCACTGAATACTTACTTCCATATATACTCCTTAATTTGGGACTTATTTCAATTAGGGAGATGTTATTCGGATGATGTCTCCGAGATCAACTGAGCAATAATGCCAAAACTGCTCCTATTTATAGGGCTAACTTATGAATATTCATGAGTGTCACACAATCAATCCGATTGGACAGGACAGAATTATGAAGCAAACTGTCACTCCACTCATGAAACTCCGCCCACAGTAACCATAGCGGCAAAAATGGCTATAGAAAACCAAATCCTACACTATATATGTTTTGAATCAACAAACGCTTCAAGCAGTGTCTAAACCAGGGGAAACAACTTATATCAGGAATAAGACTGACGTCAACAATTCCAGTTAATTCCCCTAACATCGCTCAAAATCCAGTTTGAACCAGAAAAGGAGGTAGTAAATGTCAGCATTACGTCAGGCGAAGACAGCAAATATGGCGGTAATTACGGATTTTGCAGGAATGTTTACGGACAAAATCCACAGAAATGGGAAATCTGACAATCTTTTACGAATGCAGATTGTGACAATGATGAACCGGGACACCTGAAGTTACAGGATTTTACCATGTGAGTACTGGCACATATCTCAAAATAACCATTTGTCATGAAAATGTCCACCGAAATATTTGACAGAAAATATCTGTATAGAATAACATTGCGTAGCGAGGCGAAATCGGGCACTTTTGACACCTCCCGAAAATAATTAATTTCTCCGAGAATATGTGAGATGTAGACTGGAAATTTGAAGGACAAGTCCCTTATCATGTTCTGAACTTATTTGAAAGAATATTTTATGATAAAACTTCAAAGAATTTTTATAAACTTACGATTTGTATGGCTTGGTAATTTCTGATTTCTGGCGTTCCAAATATGATATAGTGCAGGTGAAAACGAGGCTCCAGGAGATAAAGTAATATATTTTAAAAAATGTGGAATAAATCTACAATTGGAAGTGATTTCGCCACAGTACCATGAGGTTCTTGGCGACGAGAGAACAAAACAACAACAACAACAACAAGTTTTCATATACATAGACATAAACTTGTTTCCTGCAAGAGAGAAGCGGTCAGCAGTTTTCAATGATGCCGGCAAGACATCATGATGTTCCAAAAATATTAAATCCGTATCGCTGACCAGTATTCTTAATCCATAATATTCGTTGTAAAGTCGTCATCTAAAGAATGATGTATCCCAGTCACGCTTTGATTGTGACTGTTCATATGAGCACCATGAGGTTCTTGAAGATGAGAGAACAAAACAACAACAAGTTTTCATATAGTTTATTCTCCCCAATATTACATCATACCCACGCTGGTGGAGCCGCGTTGGGTATGTTCACAATTCAAGAAGACTCTCGTCCAATCAGAGGCCGCCATTTGGCGCTGTATCCATCATATTCGTTCTAGCCCGTTAAATGTATTCTCGGCTGCTCTTGTCCAATCAGAAGCCGGCGTTTGAGAAAGTCCCATCTTCGGCCATGTTCGCTCTCGTCCGTTTGTTCTAATCGTCGTCGGACAGGCTTGGATATTGTTCGGCAGCATGTCCTGAAACAGTTGTTTACGCATTCTGATCGCATTTTCCAGGGCGTCAGTGGGTGTTAGCTCAATATCCGCTTCCAAGTGACGCCTGGTCTCCATGATGGACCTGTGCATGGGGTCGCCTTTCATTTCAAGCGGTAGTAAGGTATACTGTTCATGGATCGCCATGGCTGTTTTCCTGATGCAGGGGCGTATTTGGGTGTACGCCTGTTGTGAGGTATCCTGTCCGGCGTCCTCGATCGCTGCAGCGTGAGTATTGATAGCTGCCGTCACAATACGATCCCAGGAGGTAGGTTCTGCCTTACTTTCCTGGGATGTAGGCAGACTATCTGAGGTCAAGCTCTCCGTATCAGTAGACAGACTTTGAGCAATCTCTGTTTCGTTATCAATCGATACACTCTCAGCCTATGTAAGGGGACATCTGATGGGGTGAGTGCCGGGTTGAAAAATCGTCACTCTGCGCATGCGCAGTGGACAAAGTGTATGGAAATAGACGTTTTGGGATCTAGGGGAGCCACTAGTGAGCCGATGGAATCGAGTGAGGTATCCATGTGAAGTCTATGTGAGGGGGCTAGACTAGGGTGTCGTTTCCATCCTGCTGCGCAGGTCACGTGGGTTGTGACATCACTTCCGGGTTTCACCTCCAAACCCAGAAGAGTTCCAATGTTCTCTTAGACGTCCGGATGTTCAACATTCGGGTTTTTTTCCGGCCCGCCCTGGCCGCAGCGCGCGAGCGGGTTCTCCGGAAGTGCGCGGCATCACTGGAAGTGCGCGGATGAATGTGGGGTCTAAAGGTCAAAGGTCACATCTAGGTCAAAAGGTCTCCCTTTCGGCAAACTTCGGCAACAATGTTGCGGCATCGATATACAGAGCTTGAACCCCAAGATGGGATTATAAATTAACCTGGGAAGGATGGGCATTTCCATTTGGACCAATCAGCGGTCGAGAAAAAAAGGCAATGAGCGATCGATAAAAGAACCAATGGACGGGTACTAGAATTTCGCTCACGTCTGCGCCTACATCCGGGTACTGGGATACTTTCGCCTACGTCCGCGCCTACATCCGGGTACTTCTATGTAGGTGTATAAAAGTGGGAATGTTCAGGGCAATGCTGCATTCATTGGCCTGCTTGACTTGACCAGCCTGAGCCTGCCTCACAAGCCTGAGCCTGGCTCACCGGAGCCATACCATGAGACGTGGAGAAGATTTTCCAGGGGATCCTTCGGCGCTGTTATCTTTGTTGTTCTTGTTGCGCTCTTTTTTGGACTAACCCGTCAGAATAGTGCGTATCACGGACTACAACCGTAGAGCTACGTCTAGGCGTGCATGTGTGACATGGTCCATAAAACACATCTCTCTGGATCCTACACCTCCATTCCTACGGTTTCAGAGCCATGACGGACACCCGTCACTATGCGACTCGCATTTTACAGCATGCGACCGTGGTCAATTTGCTCACGGGTTACCGAGCAGTGGTTCGGTCAATGTTTTCAGATGGCGACGACAACGAGGGGCGACGCCAGATCCTGAACGTGTTCACAGAAGCGGTCCTCGACAGAGTGCATTCGATGGAGAGGTGTGCCAT
Source organism: Hanleya hanleyi (assembly GCA_036873755.1). Lineage (NCBI taxonomy): Eukaryota > Metazoa > Mollusca > Polyplacophora > Lepidopleurida > Hanleyidae > Hanleya > Hanleya hanleyi. The sequence goes on from JAVTVY010052589.1 coordinate 8,951, forward strand.
CACTCACCACTAGTGGGCTAAGACAGCCATCCTTGATGCTCGGGCTATGGACCACGAGCGCTGGCCTAGTCATGGCCAGTGCCCTATTGATCCTGGCGCTGTGGCATTGACAGTGGCACCTGACTATAAATACTAGGGTCAGACACAGTGCACATCATTCACCGATCGTCATTGGGTCAGCCATGTCACCAGTTCTACGAGCTATCCTACCCCTTACACCCCGGGTGGGATTACACGTCTATGAAGATAAAGTCACCCTCGTGGAAGACCGTGGAGATGTTTGCTGGTCGCGCGCTGAGACCGTATCGAATACGGTTACGCTACACCGTGACAGCTGGACCAAATTTAAACGGGTGTTGAGCGGCGAGCTCGACGGACACCTCATCCACATAGACAATGCCATCTGCGTACACCTTGGACCCTTCTTCCCACGCCTGGGCCGCTACCAAGACCCTACGCGAGGCTTCACCCGAGACCCCGATCTGTGGACAGCCTTCGAGAAAGTGGTGCCCATCGTGGACCAGCTGTTTACACCGGACGAGCGGTCATCAAAGGAGTTGGAGCGGGCTCGTGCCCTGAGTGAAGCGGCGGCATAACCCAATGAACAAATGTCTAGCAATGAACCAGACGACGATGCCATTGATTACCCGGCTAGACTCAGTCAGCTCAGTGACATGACCACCCGATCCTTTGATCTCACGGGGTTCTCTCTATAAATACGAGAGACAGTCAATTCTGGTACCATTCACGTACTGACAATGACGGAGTATATAATACTGGCGTATCTCAGCTTAACCCCCGAGGTTTTCCTGCACGTGTATGCGGATAAGGTCGATATCATGGAGGAGGTGGGAGACATCTGTGATGAGGACCCTACACAACCGTGCCCGGCTCACACTCGTCTGTCCCGGGAGGGCTGGGTCAAATTTAAACAGTGTTGTCTGATGAACTGGACGGCGACCTCATCCACTTGTCACGATGTGTACATCCGACGCGGCCCTTTCTTTGCTCAATGGGCTCGGCTAGATGGGGGGTACAGTGCATTTTACCCTTCACTCTGATCTATGGTCTGCATTGGAAGATGCCCTGGTAGATGTGGATCAAGTGCTTATCAAGCGGTCATCAGACAAGTTGGACTGGTCATTTACCATGGGCACTATGGAAGCCAACGAAGAAAATCAGAAACTCGATATACCTGTTATAAATAAACGATAGAGCCAGGATCCATCATCAATTGTCACCATGAAGCGCTGGGAGAAGGTGTTGGATAACTTATACTACAGTCCCGACAGTCCGACGGCCTATAGTGCATTGTCGGCTCTCTATCGAGCGGCCAAACCCCAGGGGATACAACGTGCCCAAGTCCGAGATTGGTTAAGAAAACAAGACACCTATACCTTACATCGATCTGTCAGTCGCCATTTTCTACGGAACCGGGTCATCGTGGGAGGGATAAATGCCCAGTGGCAAGCGGATTTGGTCGATATGAGCGCCTTTGCCAAACACAACGATGGGAATCGATATATCTTGACGTGCATCGATATCCTATCGAATTATGTGTGGGTGGTACCCATCAGGACGAAAACGGGGGCGAATCTCATAGCGGCGTTCAAAGACATCTTCAAGACCGGGCGCAAACCTTTGTATTTGCAAATCGACGAAGACACGGAATTCCTCAACAGACCTTTCCAACAGTTTCTGAAAGCCCGGAAGGTGTTTTTCTTCCATACGTACAACGAGATCAAAGGCTTCGGTGGTGGAAAGGTTGAACAGGACATTCAAAGGTCGCATGTATAAATATTTCACCTATAAGAATACAAGGCGGTACATCGATGTTCTCTCGAAACTTTTGAGTGGTTACAATCGAGCCTATCATCGGAGTATAGAGAGAGCCTCCATTACCGTGACCCAACGCAATGAAGCCCAAGTCCGGCGTGTCTTGTACCCCAGGCCATCGCAGCGAACGCCGAAGGCGGTGTACAAGGTCGGGGACCCTGTACGGATCACTAAAGTCGAAGGTCATTTTGAGAAAAGTTACTTGCCCAACTGGAGCGATGAGCACTTCCTGATTAAACGGCGCCTATCCCGACAGCAGCGAGTCTATGAACTGGAAGATCTTCAAGGGGAACCGTTGCTAGGGACGTTTTACGTGACAGAATTACAGCCTGTCGTAAAGACACAGCAAGACTACTACACGGTGGAGCAGATTTTGAAAACGAAACGTCGAATTGGCAAACTGCTTCATTTCGTCAAATGGCAAGGCTGGCCCAGTTCCTTCAATTCCTGGGTCGCTGCCAACCAGGTGAAATGACTATAAAGCCAGACACCACTACTGTCATCCTTAATTCCATGTTCGACCACAGTGCTATGGACGAACAGCAGCTGCCTCTGAACACAGCGTCTGCCAAAATGCGCAAAGCATGCTGAGTGTGTTGTACGGAGGTGTGTTTTACGACGTAGCCTATGTCAGCACGCTACTCAGCCAACTGAGAACACCAGCCATCAGTGAAACCAGTCTACAGGTAGCAACAGTCAACCCCTTATCGAGCCCAGTCACCACCACACCCCGTGTACAAGCCACACCGAGCTCCACAACAAGCTCCACACCTACACCAAGTACACCCACTACGCCTGAAAACCCGCCGGATTTCATCCCTCACAGTGAACAGACAGCGACGACCGACGTTGTACCCACCACCATCATCCCTCGCAGTAAGCAGACGACAACCGACGTTGTACCCACCACCACCACTCCAGTTCACTCGTATCAAATTTACAAGAGTGGGTTACCACGACAGCGCTTACACCTCGAACCATGGACCCTCAGTGGCAGCATCCCTTCACCTGCGTCATCGCAGGACCGACGGGTTCCGGCAAAACGCACTTCTTCAGGAGAGGCCCTCCACGTGTACATGCAAAAATAATGTAAACACACTCACAGTGGCTCCCCCAGCTGGAGTGTTTGTTTGGGGATAATAAAAAGAATGAATACCACAGCATGGTTGACTTTCTGAGGTAGATAAAAAGGGCAGAATTGTGGGTTCTGGCATTATTTGTACATGATGTCTGCGCGAGTACGGAAGCACGCTCTCACGCTTCGTGTATTGAAGACGGCCCCACCCGAGTTGATCCGAACCTTTGTACACGGTGCGGACCCTGAACTTGTACGCTGTCTGTGCGAGATCGGGTACAACCTGTTAAAAGGCAACGTTCCACTGACTCCGGCTCGGAACACCAAGTTGGCCAAGTATAAGACAAGTCTCCGAACCTTAGTGCAGAAGCGGGTCCCTCGAACACAGAAGAGAAAGGTGTTACAGAAAGGCGGCTTTCTCGAGGCCATCTTAGCACCGTCGGCCGCTTCCGTGTTGGGTCCAGTATTGGATGGACTCTTCGGCCGACAATGAATCACACGAAAAAAATGGTCCTCGTAGAACCACGGTTCCTTCAAAACCTCCAATCGCCCTACCCTGTTCCACTACGGTGAAGACCATAAACACCCTCGATGGAGAGATGCAACAGATCTTACAGACACCGGGTCTACCCCACCACCACCGCCACCGCCGACCTCAGCACCGCTCCAACAGCCGCCATTACCAGGGGTACCACCCAAATCCCCACAGTGGGTGAAAGACGAAGTGCTGAAAAGTGTACCTGCATCGTTCAAGAAACAAGCTGGCCTGGTATTACAACGGATGAAACAGAATCCTAACATGACTTGGAATGATAAAAGCGAACTACTGGTACAGAATCAGGTGGTCCCGGGGACCCACATGACGGATTTAGTGAATGACCTGATGCGTCGCAGGTCGCACACAGATCCTAGAGGATGGGAGATCTCTGCTCAAGGCTTGAAATGCATGTACCACAGGAATTGGTGGGGAGCCCCCTCCGCTGGACCGTTATGCAGCGTGACACACCGAGTCGTGCACATTGACAGACTCCACAACCTTGGGAAGCCGAGTGGGAGCCGGAGTCACCCCCAAAAACACCACCACAATGGGCACCTTCTTTTCAGGCCTTTAAAAACCCACCCTCGTTCAGGACACCCCACATATTCAGACCTGTGACACGTAGCAAGTCACCGCGACGAACACGACGCCGGACACAACCGCCCAAGGCCTGGACCACCTATTAAAGCCAACAGCAGCAGCAGGACAGCTCAGTCGCCATGTTTTACCTCACCCTACCCAGTAACAGTTCGCTGGATGTGTTTCCTGGCAACACCATGGCCAAGTACGTCACCCAGTTACCGCAACCGTTGCATTTACCTGGACGATGGGAATGTGGCCTCGTGGATATCCAATACCCTTACTCGTGGTACAACGTGCGAGCCAATGAAGTCTTGTACGAGGTGACCTACGAAGACAAAAACACCCGACTTATCCTCCCAGAAGGCCAATACGACACCCCCAAGGAGCTCATGGGTAGGCTGTCAAGACTGTTGCATTATAAGGCTCTACGGGAGGCCACGAATACATCAAAACCCATCAAATCCTTTCCCTTCAAGAATCACGTGGAATTCGATTACAACGCACACGACAAGACACAGCTTATCGTCACCGCCAACGCGAGTGTTGTACTGAGTCCTATCCTACAGCAAATGCTGGGTTTCGATCTACAGACGTTCGCTAGTCCCACCGCCCACCAAGGCAAGATCCCGATGGATATGAAGTCCGCTAGGTACGGACTCTACGTCTACTCGGACGTAGTCGACAACCACATCGTGGACGATATCAACACACCTCTGTTACGGGTGGTCCCCATTAAAAAGAGGTATGGAGATCAAATCACCCACAGTTTCACCCACATGCTCTACCTGCCCGTACGATAAACCGACATCAACACTATCACGGTGGATATAAGAGATGACACGGGACGACAGGTGGCATTCGAACGAGGAAAAGTGGTGCTGACACTTCATTTTCGACAAGCACTTGCTCCCCACTTTGCATAATGAAAGTACCCTACGAGTGCGATGCACGCAGCTATATGGACTATTATGCCCAACAGGCCGGGGGTGGCTTTCCGGTCTTTAGCGGTGCAGGCATGCAACGAGGACATGGGCTGGGGAACATACTCGGCAGCTCCGTCAAAACGTTCCTGCCCTTGGTGACGCGTGGGGTGGAAGCAATCGGCAAACAAACGGTACGCAGTGGACTGCAAGTGGCCGGTGATGTCTTGGGGGGTACGGCACCCAAGGAAGCCTTGAAACGGCGGGCCAAAGAAGCGGGGGGCGTCTTGGTGGCCAAAGCACAACGCACCGTAGGGAAAAAAAGATCTGCCCCACCAAGACCACGCACCAGTCGACGACCGACCCAGTGACGACGCACATCGAAGACCCAGGATATCTTTTCTTAAACATGTCCTTGATCCACGCAGAGACCTGTCCCTCCACCAACAGTGAATTTGATTTGTGGACCGTGTCGCCCACACAGACCAGTGCCGAACAAGGATTATGGGTGGAGCATCTCCCGCTCTCCAGCATCAACGAAACAGGGCCCATCGAGTTCACCATCAGTAACGCGGATACGGCCTATGTGGATTTAGCCCATACATACTCGTATTTGAAAGCCAAGGTGGTCAATGGGGATGGCTCCAGAATAATCCAAGCTGCAACAGTGGACCCGGCGAATCTCTGGCTGCACTCGATGATTCAACTGGTGGATATTTTTCTCAGCGACAAACGCATCAGTGACTCGACGAACACGTACCTCTATCGAGCCTACATCGAGACACTGTTGTCGTATGGCCAAGAGGCTAAAAAATCTCAGCCGACAGCCGCTTTGTTCTACCAGGACTCACCCGAGCACATGGACACGGTGGACAATGTGGGATATAACAAACGGGAGGCTTTCACTGCGAACGGTGCCTCGGTGGATCTCATGGGTCGACTACAGACATGTTCATGCAAGACCGGTACCTCTTGAACAAGATCCCCATCAAAATCCGACTGATACGGGCGCCTCCGACCTTCGCCTTGATGGCCACTAATGTAGATGGGCATGCAGCTGACTATAAGATTGTTATCCAAGGGGCAGTCCTGTATGTTCGAAAAGTGAAACCGAATCCAGCCGTTCAACTGGGACACATGAAAGCCTCGGGAACAAAACCAGCCCAGTACCCTATCCGACGTGTACAAACCAAAGTGTTCTTGTGCCTGCTGGAAATATGGGCGCCTACAAAGAAAACCTGTTTCTGAGGGAACTACCCAAGCGATTGATCCTGGCCTGTGTGGAAAATACCAGTTTTAGTGGAGCCTACCCAGAGAATCCGTTTGATTTTGAACATTTCGGCATAGATTTTGTGGCCCTGCATGTGGATGGACAACAGGTCCCAGCCACGGCCTTCACACCGGCGCAGGAATTTCATTCGAGCCTATCAGAGCCTGTTCACAGCCACCGGTCAAATCAACCAGGACGAAGGGAATTTGATCAGTCGGGAGGACTACGCGAACGGATACACGTTGTTCTGTTTCGATATTACCCCCACCTTAGAGAACGACCATCAGCTGGCCCTTGCCAAGCAAATTGGTTGGAAATCCACTTTGCACGAGCCCTGGCAACCACCGTCAATGTGATCTGCTACGTCGAGTTTGACAACATCATTCAAGTGGGCAAGGCGCGCAACGTCCTGTTCCACCTAACATGGATACAGACCAGACTAGTGGCCCACCTACAGCCCAAAACGTATATTTCCATACTCTTTGTCCACTGCGCATGCGCAGAGTGACGATATTTCAACCCCGCACTCACCCCATCAGATGCCTCCTCACATGGGCTTCACATTGATACCTCACTCAATCCTATCGGCTCACTAGTGGCTTCCCTAGCTCCCAAAACGTCTATTTCCATACACTTTGTCTATTGCGCATGCGAAGAATGACAATATTTTTACCCCACATCCATCCCATCGGTTGCCCCCTCACTGAGGCTCCACAGTGATACCTCACTCGACACCATGGGACCATTAGTGGCCCACCTAGATCCCAAAACGTCCACCCGTATGGACCTATACACCCATAGCCATGCAGTATAGACCTATGGGCCTACCCAGGCCTCGGTGAGTTTTTCCAAAAAAATCACCGTTTCGCTCCGGGACCCTTCCCATCGTGTTCTAAATTACGAGAAGTGAAAAACAAATCCAAACAGCCCATATCACAATGAACGTGTGTGAATTTCCCAGGTTGAACCCTACCCCCATATAGCCAGCCTATGACCTCGGTGACTTTTCCCAAAAATCTCACAGATTCGATCCAGGACCCTTCCCCATTGTCATTTTCTTGGCGAGACGAGAAAAACGTGATCCCACAAGCTATAGTAAAGCCCACGGAAAAAATTGACCATCTCCATACCCCATACAGGCATTTTCCCTTATATTGTATAATACAGGCCCCTATTGTAGGAGTAAAGCCCGTGTTCCGCTTTTTATAGTTTCGGGAAACAATCCTAATTTTACATGCAATCACCCCATTGACTTGATAGGCAGGCCTCGATAAGCCCGGGGACCGATATCAGTCCTTTTGGCTAGGCTTGATAGGAGTGTTCCCCTAGTTTAGGGGTAAAGTCCGTGTTCCGCTCATAGTTTCGGGAAAAAATCCTAATTTTCCATGCACCCATCCCATCGACTTGATAGGCAAGCCCCGATAAGCCCGGAGACCGATATTAGCCCTTTTGGCTAGAGTTGATAGGGGTTTCCCCTATTTCAGAGGTAAAGTCCGTGTTCCGCTTTTTATATTTTCGGGGACAAATCCTAACTTTACATGCACCCACCCCATAGACATGGTAGCCAGGCCCCGATAAGTCCGGAGACCGATATTAGCCCTTTTGGCTAGAGTTGATAGGGGTTTTCCCCTAATTTAGGGGTAAAGTCCGTGTTCCCCTTTTTATAGTCTCGGGAAAAAATCCTAATTGTACATACACCCACCCATGACTGGATGCCCCTTCACGAATGCTTCACGTTGATACCTCACTCGACCCAATCGGACCATGCAGCGTATTTGAAGTCTGGAGACGACTTTTTCTCCGCGGAAGCTTTTCCCCCCGCGACCGCATCACCACCAGACCGCATCACCGTGGAAGAATACATGCCCAAGGGCCCTTTGCCGAAACTATGATGACCCAGAGTTACCTCCCCCTAGATTGGAACTCTTCTGTGTTGGAGGTAGTTTTTGGTCTCTCGAGATGGTGGCGCCCCCTCCATGTACCCTCCACAAAAGAGTTATCTCCCCTGGCAAAATGCTACTTGAAATCCCCTTACTATACTACTCATGTATTTTGCAGAACTAGACGTGAATGTTTTGCGAGTATGATAAAGATAATAAGGTGTCGTTGAAAATTATGTCATGATCATTAGGCGCAATTCTGCTTGTTAGAAGAACTGAAAACCTTTTTGTGGATTTAAATAGAAGAAGCCATCACTTTGACCAGTCATTTAGTTCCTAAAGTTCAAAAGGTCCACGTATGTTTATATGGGTAAATGGCCCCAGAATATGAGCGGTAGAAGTGCAAAAACTAAAAAATTGCATATAGAAGAAATTATTCAGTGGGCATGAAGGTACACTTGGAAAAGAGGAGGTGTTCGCTTTAGATTGATGTTTTCCCCTTCAGGTCGCTCTCTTTGTCAGACAGGCGAGGCCAGTCTAATGGGAAATTCTGGTTCATATTCTCATACAGTTACCATTAGTATTTTCATGAACGACCCAGATATTTACGAACAATAACCAGTTATAGTAATAAAAAACCGACTCGAAAACTGAAAAAATCACTGCCAAAAGTTCAGCGAACAATAATTAAGGAAGTAACTGCAAAAATAAAAACAAAACAAAAACCATATTGGCACATGCATTATCACTTGGGAAAGCAAACGTCACCACTTGTTGAGGGTTATTTCCTTATTAAAGGCCTTGATAAAAGACCAGTTCAACCTTATAACTTTTCAATTCATAGTTGCAACTTTCCGCTGCCCTAAGACGAAATTATATATGTGCATCAATTATTGTTTTGCTCTGCTGGATCGTCAGAATATTCAAACACTGAACATGTGGTTTGACTGTGTGTGTGGAGTTGTTTGTGTGCAGTTCTATTCACGAATTATAATAAAATAAGGGATTATATGCGTTAGGAGTTCACTGTCTTTCATTTCACGTAACTTTTGCACTTTAAAGATGAAAAGTGAAAATATTTTTTCAGGGATTTGGGGATTCAAAATGTTGCGTTTCTTTCAACCTGTAGTCCTACAGAGTAACCATTCGGCCAAGGAGCTGTTTACAATTATCGGCCTGAGGAATCGTGCATGTGCTGAATGGCGGTGAACGACACCCTTTCAGAGCATTACAAGCATTTTGACATATTTCAGTATTATGAAAATATGACACCTTTAACAAAAACTTTTTTCAGTATCATTTTGGATCAAATGCCCCGCATTTCGATATGAAAAACTCGTTTTGGTTAAAGGTGTCATATTTTATATATGAAGGGAATTCCCTTCAAGAATATCGCCAGAAATTGCAAAAACAAACAAATGCTTATTTTCTAATACTCGTAATATTTTTTTGAAAAATCTCTTCTTAATTGTGAAAACTGAGAATATGAAAATTCAGTATTTTCTCTCTCGAGTTAATAACTTTTCATGTGGACGAGAGGAAATTATATTTTCGGTTTATAAACGCAACACACTAAAGAGAACAATACGGTCAAACCGAACACCTCCTTTGAGGCCGTGAAGTAGTGCATTCGTGCAAAGTAGTTGATTTTGAGGTAAAGCCCCGATCACATGCACATGTATACACACCCGTGTAAATTTGCACACTGTGCAAAAGAAATTACACGTGTGCAAACTCAGCATGTAAACGCAACTGCACACATGTGTACATTTGCATGGGGAGTAAATCTGCATCTGGTCCGAAGGTTGCGCAAAGTATCTTTACACAAGCGTAAATTTGCACTGTATGCAAACCTGATCATGTGAACGCATAGTTAATGTTACTATCACAATATTCGCATTTACAATAGTTTTAAATAGTTCGAGATATAACAATGTGTTCAGAAATGCTCTTATTGTCGAACATCTGGTCCAGATGTATAATAGCCCAACTGAAGCGCGGTGCATCATTTACCCATGTTCATGAAAAATCAAGGGAGGCGGCGGGGGGAGGGGGGGGGGATTTGGCTTAATGTCACACTCACGGTTGTTTCGCTCATATGATGACAGTCAGTATGGTTGGTGGTGGAAGCCGGGGTACCCGGAGAGAGCCACCACCCGTCGGCAATTAATTGACAAACTTTCACACATGGAGCAGTTTGGGCTCGAACCCGCGCCGGTTCAGCGGAGTGAGACTAACGGTCACCAGCGAAGCGCCTCAGACCACTCGGCCACAGAGCTAATACAGGGATTCGATGGCCAGAATCCTTGTTAACAGACACAAGTAGCAACAGTAGTGACACAGTAGCTAGCAAGTAAGTAAGGGAGTAGGATTTAACGTCGTTTTCAACATTTTTTCTGTCATCACGACGGTGCCTACATGTGCCAGAAGACGAGAGTGCTCACAGTTCCTATCACCCTGGACACTGATCATCCCAGCCAGTACAGCACCCGATCACCCATCCAAGTATTGACCGAGCTCAACGTTACTTAACTTCGGTGATCTGACGAGAAGCGGTTGCCCAACGTGATGCGCCTTACCCCAGTAGCTAGCAAATAATGTACGCTTGGCTGTATGAACTTCATGAACAGACATTGTAAAACTAAACTGTTAGGAATTGTACGATACAAACAAAGAGGCAGTATAATAAAATAAATTGAATAAAAGTTAGATAACGTGAGTAGTGTGACTGAGGGTCCAAGCGTAATGTTATTTATACTGTTATAGGTTACCGAAGTAGGTCAAATTTTCATCAAAGGTAGGTCAGCTCAGAACTTGCTGGTAACAGTCCCCTAATGCACGTTCATAACAAAAATCAAGGTTCTAATATCAACGGTTCTCCTTTTTTTGCCGACGAAAGGATTCGGATGGACTCACTCGCTGACACATTATCGGACAATTTGCAAATGAGAACCTAATTCGTAGGAAAATGACGTGAAGTAGGAACATTGGTTCGGATGGTTGGGTAGATAGTGATTACTGGTATTCATTTAGTTGATTGAGCAAGGTTCCTAATCACGTGTTTATTTCAGTATCCGTATCCATAGTCTGTATAACAGTAGAATCTCTCATCGCAAAATGGGCCTGCAACTTCGAGCTAACTTGTCCAGAACCCTGGATCGATCGGAAACCCACAAGGTGGCGTTACTTAAGTTGTTTAACGACCAATGAAAATTCACGAAAATTAGGCTGTCAAAGCTGCCCACGTTATCCATTTCAAAAGTTGAAAGCAGCAACGAGATCAATCTATTTGACGAATGTGTAGGGACGAAAAGTGTGATATATGACACTTTCAATAGCATGACCTGTCACCCCTCGCAGCTGCCGTCTGTTCAGGGTCTCGGAGATTTTCGATATATGACCAATCTGACATTTTTCTTTTTGTTTTGCGGCATGGCAGTGTGACTAACGTCGCAGGACCTACGAATTAGGGTTTGATATGATTTAAGTGTGTACTCGAGAGATGACTTGGGGGCACTATGTGCTACCGCGAGAGAATTTATTTTGCAATCCCTAATTGACAGTGGGTACTATTAACATTCCCAGATGTCATTAGCGTAGTAACTATTATCGCCCTCAAGTCTTGACTGGGCTCAAAGTCGCTTAACTTCGGTGATTTTACGAGAACCGGTGTGTCCAACGTGATAAGCCGTATCAGGGAACTCTCAAAAATCACAGTGGAAAATACGGCCAAGGGTTCCCGATGAGCATGACAGTCATCAATAAATAATAAAAAAAAATAATCATAAATCAAATATTCATCAGAATTTGGTCAGCTCAGAACTTGCTGGTAATGCCCTAATGCACGTTCATGCCAAAACTCAAGGTTCTAATGTCGACGGTTCTCCTCATTTTGCCGACGAAAGGATTCGGATGGACTGACTGACTGACTCACTGACTCACTGACTCACTGATTACCGGACAATTTGAAAATAGTTCGTAGGAATATTCTTTTTCATGACCGAAGAGCAAAGACTCGCCACTTTTCTCCTGCATGGTTGGATTGTGCCTTCGCATAGAATTGTCTCAGCATAAAGCTTAGTTTTTTCAGGTCTTATTTTTTTGAAATTGGTTTCCAGACCGTCGATTGGTACGCTCCATTATGCAAAAAAATATTAAACCTTTTATAGGTCTACAAAGTTTGCGAATTTCATTCTCAATATACTTCTCAGTTCTTGTCGCTTTAATTTAATTGACTATTTATTTATTTTTTTCGCAAATTTTTTTGTCATTTCATAAACATTTCAATCAACACAAATAATATTTGAAACTTCTCTGTTTTTTTTATGAGGTAATTCAGTTTTAGCGCAAAGAGAGATCTAATGAGTTTGCCGGTTATTTATTGTTAACAAAATTTTCACAACATAAAAGTCATCATTACTTGCCATTGAAATCGCACTGAGAAGATGAAAAATCGTGCAAGTTTCAGATATTCTATGATTTTTGTCAGAAAGAATGAATAAAACGTTTCCACGTTCCCGGGGCACACGATGAATTCGAAGTTATGTAATTTCCGAATATGAAGCAACTTTAAGAGAATGGGATTTGATTATAGGTATATTTTCGCTCTAGTTCAGTCAGCATCATGCATCTATCAACATATACAGTTTATTGAAGTCTCACCGTTTGGATATACAGATAAAAATACATTAAAATACAATTAAAGTATGAACAAACGCCACTCTTACAGATATATTAGAGTGAGTGAGTAGTAGGGTTTACCGTCGTTTTCAACCTTGTTTCAGTCCTATCACGGCGGTGCCTATATGTGCCAGAACACGCGAGTGCTTACAGTTCGTATTACCCTGGACACTGATCAACCGAGCCAGTGCAACACCCGGTCACCCATCCTAGTATTGACCGAGCTTAACGTTGCTTAACTTCAGTGATCTGACGAGAACCTGTGTGTCCAACGCTATAAACCGTACAGTATTAGAAATATTAGAGACGGATACTAAAACATACAAACGTAAAGATAGAATCCATATGCTCATATAGAATCCATATGCTCACGAATATAAAATATATTAAGCACTAAGCTTGACTAGCGTACTACACGACAGCATTATAATGAATAATTCTTGGTCAGACAAAGCGATAAAATGGTCCCTATACAAAGAATTAATTTCGGAAAGAATGTCGTATCTTAAGTCCCTATAAGCAGGACAAGTCATAAGAACGTACAGTTCATCTTAATCCATATACAGATCAGACAGACCCGTTGCCCTTTGGCTAGATTTTCATATCGGCCGGGTTCGATCGTTATGGGAGCTACTTCACACCTGAATTTTTAAAAAGAACTTTTTCTGAAATACTGTGTACACATAGCTTTCAACTCAATAATTATTCTTAATTTCCCCATATCAACGAAGATTACCACTGTTTATATAACTCCTCCATTTTTCTATATATCTGCCTTTCTTCTATATATTTAACGGCAAAGATCGTACCGTACATCAATATTTGAGAGACGAAAACAATCAATTAACTTCAAAAACTGGCACACTCTGTAACTCACAATTTTGTCTGAAGACTTAAGCTATGTTTATTTGTGAATCAATCTGGATCGAGGTGTTACCGTCATTTGCTTCCCGGATGGCTCTAGCCATGCATCTCATTCACGCTATCATTTGTAGACGTTACAGCGGTAATGTCCTCGGGTTAAAATGCATCATCTAACAAAAAAAACAATAGGGGAAATATTTATTATTTAAAAAACAATCAAACTATCAGACATATGAAGCCAATGAAATCAACCCATAAATGAAAGTAATCAAACAAATGTTTTAATCTGCCTTTTGTTGGCAAACAGGAAATATATAGTAAGGGAGTGTATCAGTAAATTTAATAAAATTTCTAAGTGCGACTCCCAAATAGTTTTAGAATGACAAACCACGAAACCAATTGTTTTCTGGGCAACAAAGTCCCTGTTCCTCTTTATGTACAAAAGTTATGTTGTTTATAAGTGTATTTGCCCTTGTGTTAAAGACACTTATGCATATGTGAAACTGAAAACCACATACATAAATGTGATCTGTTCTAACAACAATGTGAAAACATTTTTTATCTAGCGAACAGCCGAGCTATTGTTCCATTTAAACAATTCGAAAAATTTGTTTTGTAAACAACGATTGTAATACCCTTCCTTTCAAAGAGAAACCAGGCGGGAAAACCCCACTCCTGAACTCATTTTCAACACAGGGGCTCGGTACCGTTGTTAATTGGTAAATTAGGTTAGTTACAGCCCCCCCCCCCTCCAACCTAATTAACCAATTCAAGGTTGGCAGTAAATGGGATAAAACAAGAGGTTTGTGAGGGTGGTGAGGTGACGGCTCCAACTTGATTGTCCTTCCTTCCTCATTTATTCTCTACCTTGACGCCCTCCCCCCAGCCTCCCTGTAATCGACCTAATTAACCAACTAACAACGGTAACGAGCCCCTGTGATTCGCAACCTCTCGAAATCTATGGTGGAAGATAGCAGAATATGTCCCCTTCGTATATATTTCCGCTCGGCGGTCCCGAATGTCCTGAACTTGGTCTCAAAGCATCAAAAGAACTCGTATTTGTCGGGTGGACACCTCACGTGCAGCGGATCCCGGTTTACACCGGAGAGATGAAAAATCCGTACACCATTAATGCGCGAGGTACTAAGACTTCGACGGAATAGCCCGAGCAGTCGCGAATGTGGTCCTGAACAATGGTCGCAAAGCATAAAAAAAACTCGTACTTTTCCGGTGAACACCCTCTCAATTCATTTATTTAGTTAGTTCATATGAGCACCGTTTTGGATATCCCAATCATGTTGATGACGATACATTTCAAGATGGGACTTTGAAATGTGGTCCTTGTACGAAGTGTCAGAAAAGAGGTGTGGAAACGCAGAGTAATTTGGTAGAGAGCCCCACAGCCGAGGATGAGCTACGGAGGGTTAACTTACTCAATAAATTGTCTGCGAATACCAGAACTCACAACTTTTCACGAAGGCTGAGGAATAGGGTCTTTGCGGCAGCCCGTTGGTTTGTGCTGTTGTTCCTTGGTATGGTCACCCTGGAAGACCTTGAGACTGGGCACATGGCTAGTGGCAAATGCCAGTCATGTCGGAACCTAGAGGTCGGAGTGATCGAGGAGAACACCGTTGAACCATGTGCTGGTAATATCGATGTTACAGGAACTTACCTCGAGAACAAAGGATTGAACCCATCTGCGGTAAATCGCAAAGTTTCTGAGACACCCTGGATGCAAGGTTATGCTATGTCAACACTGAGGAAAAAGCAACTAGAGAACTCAGATAGAGGACCATCATAATTGTAACAGACCATTTTACTAATTGGGTGGAGATATTTCCAATCCCGGAGCAAACAGCGGAGACGTGTGCTCAGGTCATTCTAAATGAAGTCATTAGTAGGTATGGCTGTCCTTTAGACTTGCACAGTGATCAGGGATCGAACTATACAAACGACATATTTACCGAACTTTGTAAACTACTTGTGATTCTGAAAACTCGAACGACGCCTAGACATCCCCAGTATAATGTGAAGGTGGAACGCTTTAATCGCACACTAGTACGAATGATCCGGTCTTACATCAAGGATGATCAAGAAAGCTGGGACCTTTACTTGGGATGTTTGGCTGTAGCATACAGAGCTACCCCTCATGATGGCACAGGTTTGACTGCACATTTGCTGATGCTTGGTCGAGAAGTACGACTCCCAGCTGAGGTAATATTTGGTACCGTTGGTCCAGATGATCAAGAAAACTTGACCACATATGGGGAATAAGTTGATGAACTTCGTGACAAATTACAACATGCTCATGTTATCACCCGGCAGCGTCTCAAAATCGCGGCTAAGCGTCAAAAGAAAACTTAAGATGGGAAGACCCACACCTACAAACCAGGAGATTATGTGTGGTACTATCACGAGAAACGAGAGAAGGGTATCAGTGCAGAACTAACACTCCCATACAGCGGACCGCACGTAGTAATCCACAAAATAAATGATCTTGACTAGGTTATCAAATGAATGAAGCATGCAAAACAAGGGTTATCCATCACAACAAACTCAAACCATACGAAGGGACATGTACTCTAGAATGGGCAGACAAAGCATTAACAAAAAAAAGGAAAAGGTTCATCCAAACACTACAAATACAGAAGAACTAGAATCATGGCACAGGGTCCGGTGACTGGTAGCCCCTAATATGTATGAATCCAGATATAAACGGAATGTCTGAGTGTCACCACTTCTTCTTATTCTTTGCAGACGCAGTATGTCTGACAAGGCCAAGCGGGCTTATGGGAAGAGGGGTGCCATTCACCATTGCTCTAGATGTCGTTTTATCGGCGACAGATCACAGATGATACGTCATGTAGTAACCAACCACCTGGTTACTGCAACCGTATAGCTCTCAAGGCGGAGGAGATGAGAATGCATATGGACGAAAAACATCCATCTGTCGACAGTTCAGAAAGGGTTGAAGGGACAAAGTCACCATATGTATTGACTCCCAGGATGCCATCATCTTATCGAAGGAGGAATCTATCAATTTCTATGACTGCAAAGATTCAACCTCGGTGGCTATCGAGAGAACGACGACACCTCAACCAGGGACACCCATTATCATCCCAGATGAGCCAGCTTCAACTACCCAGTCAGAGGCACCTGTAGAGCAGTCTGTTCCATGCCCCGAGAAAGAACCATCCAAAATCCTCAAGGTAAAGAAGACACCAAAAAGCAATCCCAAGTCAGTCACCCCCAAGAGCGGGAAGAAGACATCCATCCCTCAACGTCCTTCCAAAACAACAAGTGAGGTATCTTCAACACCTGAGACCCAAACCCTGTAGCATCGGTTTCACCAGCGAAAGCCACAAAAGCACTTAGGAAAACCAAGGCTGTCACCCTTTCAGAATCATCCGTACAGGAATATACACTCGAAGATGTCAGGATAATCCACGATACTGGATTTCCTCCACTCATCCCCATCAAGATTCCCCTCACAAGATCAGATGGATTAGATTACCTGAGTTGTAATCTGAGAGATGTTGTTGATGTGTTTAGGGAATACCCCAACATCAGGAACCAGGTCACCGATATCGAGCTACGTCATGCTATTGGCTCAA
>JAVTVY010052590.1:0-26588 GCA_036873755.1 Hanleya hanleyi
GTTGAGCGTTTATTGTCCCGTGTATCTCCGCAGAAAATCAACAAACAAAATGGCGGCTCCAGGATGGTGTAGGGACGCCCTTTCCACATCACGGCGTCGATCATAGCGCCATCTGCACACACTGACGCAAGGGAGACAACTCGTGTGGCCCAAGGATATGGAAATAGCCGTGTTGGAGCTAGGGGAGTTACTACTGGTCCAGTGGGGTCGAGTGATGTATCAATGTGAAGCCTAGGTGAGGGGGCATCTGATGGGCTGGGTGTGGGGTTGAACTAGCGTCATTCTGCGCATGCGCGGTGGCCCAAGGGTATGAAAATAGCCGTGTTGGAGCTAGGGGAGTTACTACTGGTCCAGTGGGGTCGTATGAGGTATCAAAGTGAAGCCTAGGTGAGGGGGCATCTGACTGGACTAGTGGGTTTGAAATAGCGTCATTCTGCGCATGCGCGGTGGCCCAAGGGTATGAAAATAGCCGTGTTGGGAGCTAGGGGAGTTACTACTGGTCCAATGGGGTCGTATGAGGTATCAAAGTGAAGCTTAGGTGAGGGGGCATCTGACTGGACTAGTGGGTTTCAAATAGCGTCATTCTGCGCATGCGCGATGGCCCAAGGGTATGGAAATAGCCGTGTTGGCATGTAGGGGAGTGACTCATGGTCCAATGGGGTCGAGTGAGGTATCAAAGTGAAGCCTAGGTGAAGGGGCATCTGACTGGACTAGTGGGTTTGAAATAGCGTCATTCTGCGCATGCGCGGTGGCCCAAGGGTATGGAAATAGCCATGTTGGAGCTAGGGGAGTCCCTCATGGTCCAATAGGATCGAGTGAGGTATCAAAGTGAAGCCTAGGTGAGGGGGCATCTGACTGGACTAGTGGGGTTGACATAGCGGCATTCTGCGCATGCGCGGTGGCCCAAGGGTATGAAAATAGCCGTGTTGGGAGCTAGGGGGAGTCCCTAATGGGCCGATGGAGTTGAGTGAGGTATCAAAGTGAAGCATTCGTGAAGGGGCATCTGATGGGTTGGGTGTGCGAAGCTCTCGTCCAATCAGAAGCGAGTATTTTGACCCGGTGCATTATGGGACATATCCAAGATGGCGGCACGTATGTTCAAGATGGCGGCACATCCGGTGTCGAAAACTGGCCCTTTTGTCGGGATGTGGTCACCTAGTGTCGAAAACTGGACCCTGTATGGATCCCGCTAGACGTGTTGGAGCTAGGGGAGCCCCTAATGGGCCAATGGGGTCGAATCGCGAGCGCGCGCGCGAATCCGGGTTTTTCACTAAAATTACCTCCAAACATAGAAGAGTTCCTAATGTTTCCTCTTAGACGTCCGTATGTTCAACCGCCGGGGTGTTTTCCCGCCGCGGTTCGCCCCGGCCCCCCAGCGCGAGCGCGCGCGCGCGAGTTCTCCGCAAGTGCGCGTCATCCCCGGCAGTGCCCACGCGCGCGCGCGGGTCAAAAGGTCACCTCCAGGTCAGACGGTCCAATATGAATAACGACAAGTTCAGCAATGTTCATACAGTTTATTATCCCCAATGTTACATCATATCCAGGCTGGGGGAGCCGCCCTGGGTATGTTTAGTATGTTCACAGCAACCATGTACCATGTTAATAGCATCAGTCTAGCACCTGTACCACCCTAGGGTCGAGCGTTTATTGTCCCGTGTATCTCCGCAGAAAATCAACAAACAAAATGGCGGCTCCAGGATGGTGTAGGGACGCCGTTTCCACATCACGGCGTCGATCATAGCGCCATCTGCACACACTGACGCAAGGGAGACAACTCGTGTGGCCCAAGGATATGGAAATAGCCGTGTTGGAGCTAGGGGAGTTACTACTGGTCCAGTGGGGTCGAGTGATGTATCAATGTGAAGCCTAGGTGAGGGGGCATCTGATGGGCTGGGTGTGGGGTTGAACTAGCGTCATTATGCGCATGCGCGGTGGCCCAAGGGTATGAAAATAGCCGTGTTGGAGCTAGGGGAGTTACTACTGGTCCAGTGGGGTCGAGTGATGTATCAATGTGAAGCCTATGTGAGGGGGCATCTGACTGGACTAGTAAGGTTTGAACTAGTGTTCACGCATGTGCGCATTGGCCCAGGGTATGAACTTGTAGCCCGTGTTGGAGCTAAGGGGAGTTACTACTGGTCAGTGGGGGTCAGTGAGGTATCAAAGTGAAGCCTAGGTGAGGGGGCATCTGACTGGACTAATGGGTTTGAACTAGCGTCATTCTGCGCATGCGCGGTGGCCCAAGGGTATGAACATAGCCGTGTTGGCATGTAGGGGAGTGACTCATGGTCCAATGGGGTCGAGTGAGGTATCAAAGTGAAGCCTAGGTGAAGGGGCATCTGACTGGACTAGTGGGTTTGAACTAGCGTCATTCTGCGCATGCGCGGTGGTCCAAGGGTATGGAAATAGCCGTGTTGGAGCTAGCGAAGCCAATAATGGTCCAGTGGGGTCGAGTGAGGTATCAAAGTGAAGCCTAGGTGAAGGGGCATCTGACTGGACTAGTGGGGTTGAACTAGCGTCATTCTGCGCATGCGCGGTGGCCCAAGGGTATGAAAATAGACGTTTTGGGATGTAGGGGAGTTACTCATGGTCCAATGGGGTCGAGTGAGGTATCCAAGTGAAACCTAGGTGAAGGGGCATCTGATGGGTTGGGTGTGCGAAGCTCTCGTCCAATCAGAAGCGAGTATTTTGACCCGGTGCATTATGGGACATATCCAAGATGGCGGCACGTATGTTCAAGATGGCGGCACATCCGGTGTCGAAAACTGGCCATTTTTGTCGGGATGTGGTCACCTAGTGTCGAAAACTGGACCCTGTATGGGTCCCGCTAGACGTGTTGGCGCTAGGGGAGCCACGAATGGTCCAATGGGGTCGAATCGCGAGCGCGCGCGCGAATCCGGGGTTTTCACTAAAACTACCTCCAAACATAGAAGAGTTCCTAATGTTTCCTCTTAGACGTCCGTATGTTCAACCCTCCGGGGTGTTCCCCCACCCCGGCGCCCCGCAGCGCGCGCGCGCGAGTTCTCCGGCAGTGCGCGTCATCCCCGGCAGTGCCCGCGCGCGCGGGTCAAAAGGTCACCTCCAGGTCAGACGGTCCAATATGAATAACGACAAGTTCAGCAATGTTCATACAGTTTATTATCCCCAATGTTACATCATATCCAGGCTGGGGGAGCCGCCCTGGGTATGTTTAGTATGTTCACAGCAAAACAAAATTGAAATATCAAACACCATGTTTTAACGCACCGTCACATTTAATGTTTACTGAGCTCAAGTCAATGATCAGCATAGAGAGTATGTACGGCATGTTATGGTATTCATCAGTGCACGAGTGACGCATTCAACCGATGGCGGTGGTGAATCACCTTGGTAAGGAAAAATGTAACATTGGTCACCCTCTTCACTGTCCACTTGGTGTTGGGTCGTTGTTGTTGGGCCCATCCCAAGACATGCAATTGTTCCACTTGGTCCAGCATCATCTCTAGTGACCTCCGGTCATTGATGGTAAACGGTTGGTCGTACACTGGGTGGAGGGCACTGGAATAGAAATAGCGCAATTCACCCGTCATCTTATGGCATAACATGTACCCAAATGCTACATCTAATGTGAAGGCCGTAGGTTGGTCATTGAAGATGGTTTCCACGTAGCTGCGTAGACGGGTGAGCTTGGTCAGTGGGAAATTGTAGATATCTTGAATAGGGCGATGACGGTGGACACAGTGCCGTGTCATGGTCCAATGGCGCCGAGAGATGTCACTCTCTGGATGATATTCAGGTAAGAGATCGCTAGGAACATTTATGGGCTCGTCCAGAAAATGTTCGATGTATGACGTATCACTCGAAACCGTAACGGTGGGGTCCGGCTGGAAATCGAGGCTCTTCCCAACTGTGGGTATAGGCGGGCTCTCCGTCATCGCATCACCAGTGGCGTTCGTCTCCCCGGGCTTATCTTCACTGGGTCTGACCTTCCGCGGTTCCTCTTCAGTAGGAAGTTGTCGCCAAAACCGTGGAGACGGGGCATGAATCAAACGCTGATGCCGTCTCAACTGACTGCGTCGTTTGAAGAGTTGACCACAATCCTTACATTGTTCCGTCGCGCCCTCGTGGAATGAACGTTCGTGGCGCAGTAACTGATCCTCCCGATTAAATGACCGTGCGCAGGTTATGCAAGTATACCGTGCATCGTTGTGGGTGGAGGCCTCGTGGCGTCGTAAATTATCTAGACGAGTAAACTGCTTCTGGCAAATTGTGCAAGTGAACATCTTGGTGGTTGATAGAGTGTCTGATGAAATGGCAAGGCCGCTTCCCTTTTATAGCACGCTAGCTGGTAATCTATTTTTAGCACACTCTACCCCAAGTCGAGGATCGAGACTGGTGTACTGGTGTACCACTGATCCTTTTGATCTCACGGGGTTCTCCCTATAAATACGAGAGACAGTGAAATCTGGTACCATTCACGTACTGACCATGGCGGAGCATATGATACTGGCGTATCTCAGCTTGACCCCCGAGGTTTTCCTGCACGTTTATGCGGATACGGTCGATATCATGGAGGAGGTGGGAGACACGGACCCTACACAACCGTGCCCGGCTCACATTCGTCTGTCCCGAGAGGGCTGGACCAAATTCAAACGGGTGTTGTCTGGTGAACTGGACGGCGACCTCATCCACTTGTGTCACGATGTGTACATCCGACACGGCCCTTTCTTTGCTCAATTGGCTCGGCTAGATGGGGGTACAGTGCATTTCACCCTTCACCCTGATTTATGGTCTGCATTGGAAGATGCCGTGGTAGATGTGGATGAAGTGCTTATCAAGCGGTCATCAGACGAGTTGGACTGGTCATTTACCATGGACACTGTGAAAGCCAATGAAGAAAATCAGAAAGAAACTCCGGCCCAAGATATACCCGTTATAAATAAACGATAGAGCCAGGATGCATCATCATTGTGTCACCATGAAGCGCTGGGAGAAGGTGTTGGATAACTTATACTACAGTCCCGACAGTCCGGCGGCCTATAGTGCATTGTCGGCTCTCTATCGAGCAGCCAAACCCCAGGGGATACAACGTGCCCAAGTCCGAGATTGGTTAAGAAGACAAGACACCTATACCTTACATCGATCTGTCCGTCGCCATTTTCTACGGAACCGGGTCATCGTAGGAGGAATAGATGCCCAGTGGCAAGCGGATTTGGTCGATATGAGCGCCTTTGCCAAACACAACGATGAGAATCGGTATATCTTGACGTGCATCGATATCCTATCCAAGTATGCGTGGGTGGTACCCATCCGGACGAAAACGGGGGCAAATCTCATAGCAGCGTTCAAAGACATCTTCAAGACCGGGCGCAAACCTTTGTATTTGCAAACCGACGAAGGCACGGAATTCCTCAACAGACCGTTCCAACAGTTTCTGAATGCCCAGAAGGTGTTTTTCTTCCATACGTACAACGAGACCAAGGCTTCCGTGGTGGAAAGATTCAACAGGACATTCAAAGGCCGCATGTATAAATATTTCACCTATAAGAATACAAGGCGGTACATCGATGTTCTCCCGAAACTGGTGAGGGGTTACGATCGAGCCTATCATCGGAGTATAGAGAGAGCCCCCATTACCGTGACCCAACGCAATGAAGCCCAAGTCCGGCGTGTCTTGTACCCCAGGCCATCGCAGCGAACGACGAAGGCGGTGTACAAGGTCAGGGACCCTGTACGGATCAGTAAAGTCAAGGGCAAGTTCGAGAAAAGTTACTTGCCCAACTGGAGCGATGAGCACTTCCACCCATTCAAACGGCACCTCTGCACCCGACGGCGGCGGGTCTGAACTGGGGAAGATCTCAAGAGAGCAATTGCTGGGGACGTTTTGCAGGGAACGGAATTACAGCCTGTCGTAAACACAGCAGGGCCTACTACACGGTGGAGCAGATTTTGAAAACGGAACGTCGACGTGGCAAACTGTTTCATTTCGTGAAATGGCAAGGTTGGCCCAGTTCCTTCAATTCCTGGGTCGCGGCCAACCAGGTGAAACGACTATAAAGCCAGACACCACTGTCGTCCTCCTTCATTCCACGTCCGACCACAGTGCTATGGACAAACAGCAGCTGCCTCTGAACACAACGTCTCCCAAAACGCGCAAAGCACAAGTGGGCTTTGGGGTGCTACTGCTAACCCTGCTGAGTGTGTTGTACGGAGGTGTGTTTTACGACGTAGCCTATGTCAGCACGTTACTTAACAAACTGAGAACACCAGCCACCAGTGAAACCGGTCTACAGGTAGCACCAGTCAACCCCGTATCGAGCCCAGTCACCACCACCACACCCCGTGTACAAGCCACGTCGAGCTCCACACCAAGCTCTACACCTACACCAAGAACACCCACTACGTCTCAAGACCCACCAGATTTCATCCCTCACAGTGAACAGACAACGACCACCGACGTTGTACCCACCCCATCATCATCCCTGACAGTGTACAGACAACGACGACCGACGTTGTACCCACCACCACTCCAGTTCACTCGTACGAAATTTACAAGAGCGGGTTACCACGACAACGGATATACCTCGAACCATGGACCCTGGGTGGCAGCATCCCTTCACTTGCGTCATCGCAGGACCGACGGGTTCCGGCAAAACGCACTTCGTCAGGAAGCTCCTTCAACACGCCGACAGCATGATCACCCCACCTATTGCTCGAGTCGTGTGGTGTTACGGAGAATGGCAGGAAGCGTATGCAGCAATGCCCCACATCACGTTCGTGGAAGGCCTACCCAACCTGGCCGATTTGGAACCCGACACCTTGGTGGTTCTGGGTGATCTCATGGCGGAGACGGACAGTCGGGTGACCCAACTCTTTACCAAAGGCAGCCATCATCGACGGCTCAGCATCATCTACATTGTGCAGAATCTGTTCAGTAAAAACAAAGAACATCGCAATATCAGCTTAAATGCCCACTACCTGGTGGTCTTCAAAAACCCGAGAGATACCACTCAACTGCTGCACCTGGCCAGAGAGATGTATCCCGGCCGCACACCGTTTGTGTTGGAAGCCTTCAAAGATGCCACAACCCCTCAGCACGGGTATATGCTCCTCGACCTCAAGCAAGCCACCCCCGAACATCTTCGACTACGGACCGGCATCTTTCCCGGAGAGGCCCACCACGTGTACATGCAAAAATAATGTAAACACACCCACAGTGGCTCCCCAGCTGGGGTCTGTGTGTTTGATGATGGGGATAATGAAAAGAATGAATACCACAGCAGGGTTGACTTTGTCTCTGTTCTCTGAAGTAGATAAAAAGAGCAGAGTTGTGAGTTCTAGCATTAGTTGTACATGATGTCTGCGCGAGTACGGAAGCACGCTCCCACGCTCCGTGTATTGAAGACGGCCCCACCCGAGTTGGTCCGAACCATTGTACGCGGTGCGGACCCTGACCTTGTACGCTGTCTGTGCGAGATCAGGTACAACCTGTTAAAAGGCAACGTACCACTGACTCCGGCTCAGAAGACCAAGTTGGCCAAGCATAAGACAGGTCTCCGAACCCTAGTCCAGAAGCGGGTCCCTCAAACACAAAAAGAAAAAGGTGTTACAGAAAGGCGGCTTTCTCGGGGCCATCTTAGCACCGTTGGCCGCTTCCGTGTTGGGTCCAGTATTGGGTGGACTCTTCGGCCGACAATGAACCACACGAGAAAAATGGTCCTCGTCGAACCACGGTTCCTGCAAAACCTCCAATCACCCTACCCTGTCCCACCTACGGTGAAGACCATAAACACCCTCGATGGAGAGATGCAGCAGATCTTACAGAGACCGGGGTTAAGCGACAGTGAGAAAGTACAACGGTACAATGAGACGCTTCAACGGTACATGACGTTCATGGACCAATACAAAACTCGCTCTACCCCAGCAACAGCACCACTACCACCACCACCACCACCACGTGACAGACCGCCGACCTCAGCACCGTTCCAGCAGCCGGGTGGGGTAGCCCCCACAGCCCCACAGTGGGTGGAAGACGAAGTGCTGAAGAGTGTACCTGCCTCGTTCAAGAAACAAGCTGGCCTGGTATTGCAACGGATGAAACAGAATCCTAACATGACTTGGAATGATAAAGGCGAACTCCTGGTACAGAATCAGGTGGTCCCCGGCACCCACATGACGGATTTAGTGAATGATCTGATGCGTCAACGCAGGTCGCACACGGACCCTCGAGGATGGGAGGTCTTCGCTCAAGGCTTGAAAGACATGCATGTACCACAGGAATTGGTGGGGAACCCCCAGCGCTGGGCCTTTATGCAATCACCGACTCGTGCACCACGACTCTCACCACAACCTTCTTGGGAAGCCGACTGGGAACCGGAGTCACCCCCCAAAACTCCACCACCACCACAGCGGGCACCTTCTTTTCAGACCTTTAAAAAACCACCCTCGATCAGGACACCCCACATCTCCAGAGCCGTGACACGTAGCAAGTCAACGCGACGAACACGACGCCGGACACAACCGCCCAAGGCCTGGAACACCTATTAAAACCAGCAGCAGCAGCAGGACAGCTCAGTCGCCATGTTTTACCTCACCCTACCCAGTAACAGTTCGCTGGATGTGTTTCCTGACAACACCGTGGTCAAGTATGTGACTCAATTACCACAACCGTTACATTTACCTGGCCGGTGGGAATGTGGTCTGGTGGATATTCAGTACCCTTACTCATGGTACAACGTGCGAGCCAATGAAGTGTGGTACGAGGTGACCTACGAAGGCAAAAACACCCGACTCACCCTGCCCGAAGGCCAATACGATACCCCCAAAGAGTTCATGGGTGGGCTGTCAAGACTGTTGCATTATAAGGCTCTACGGGGGGTGACGAATACTTCTAGACCCATCAAAGCCTATCCCTTCAAGAATCACGTGGACTTCCATTACAACGCACACAACGACAAGGCACAGCTTATCGTCTCCGGCAAGGCGAGTGTCGTACTGAGTCCTATCCTACAGCAAATGCTGGGTTTCGATCTAAAGACGTTCGCTGGTCCCACCGAACACCATGGCGAGATGCCGATGGATATGAAGTCAGGTATGTACGGACTCTACGTCTATTCGGACGTGGTGGACAACCACATCGTGGGCGATATCAACACACCTCTGTTACGGGTGGTCCCCATTAAACAGACGTATGGAGGTCAAGTCACCCACAGTTTCACCCACATGCTCTACTTGCCCGTACGACAAACTGACATCAACACGATCACGGTGGATATAAGAGATGACACGGGGCGACCGGTGGCATTCGAACGCGGGAAAGTGGTGCTGACACTTCATTTTCGACAAGCACGTACTTTTCCGCTTTATAATGAAAGTACACCCATTTTATACCCATTTATTAACCGCCAACAGGCCGCGGGCCCAGCACCCGGTCTTTGCGCGATGCACACGCTTGCGGGCATGACTGGGGAACATACTCGGCAGCATCGTCAAAACGTTCCTGCCCTTGGTGACGCGTGAGGTGAAAGCAATCGGCAAACAAGCGGTACGCAGTGGACTGCAAGTGGCCGGTGATGTCTTGGGGGGTACGGCACCCCGACAAGCCTTGAAACGACGGGCCAAAGAAGCGGTAGGCGTCTTGGTGGCCAAAGCACAACGCACCGTTGGGAATAAAAGAGCTGCCCCACCGAGACCACGCACCAGTCGACGATCGATCCAGCGACGACGCACATCGAAGAAGACAAAGGATATCTTTTCTTAAAACATGTCCTTAATCCACGCCGAGTCCTGCCCCTCCACCAACAGTGAATTTGATTTGTGGACCGTGCCGCCCACACAAACCAGTGTCAAACAAGGATTATGGGTGGAGCATCTTTCCCACTTCTCCCAGCATCAACCTGAAACCGGGCCCATCGAGTTCACCTGCCTCAGTAATGCCCCCAGATACGGCCTATGCGGATTTTGGCCACTACCGCCTTGGCTTGAAGGCGGTCAATGGAGCTGGCGCTTAGAATCGCTGACAAGCAACGGTGGGCCCGACGAATCTCTGGCTGCACTCTGTTTCAACAGGTGGATATTTTTCTCAGCGACAAACTCATCAGTGACTCGACCAACACGTACCCCTATCGAGCCTACATCGAGACACTGTTGTCGTATAGACGAGAAGCTAAAAATCTCAGCCGACAGCCGCTTTATTCTACCAGGACACACCCGAGCACATGGACACGGTGGACAATGTGGGATATAACAAACGGAAGGCTTTCACTGCGAACGATGCCTCGGTGGATCTCATGGGTCGACTACACGCAGACATGTTCATGCAAGACCCTTGCCTCTTGAACAAGATCCCCATCAAAATCCGACTGATACGGAAACTATCCGACCTTCGCCTTGATAAACACCTAACGTGGGGGCATGCAGCGGACTATAAGATTGTCATCCAAGACTGCAATTATAACATGTCCGAAAAGTGAAACCCGATCAATATTTCAATTGGGACACATGAAAGCCTTGGAAACAAAACCAGCCCAATACCCTATCCGACGTGTACAAACCAAAGTGTTCTCTGTGCCTGCTGGAAATATGAGCGGCAACAAAGAAAACCTGTTCCTGGGGGAACTACCCAAGCGATTGATCCTGGCCAGTGTGGAAAATACCAGTTTCAGCGGAGCCTACCCAGAGAATCCGTTTGACTTTCAACATTTCGGCATCAATTTGTGGCCCTGCATGTGGATGGACAACAGGTCCCAGCCACGGCCTTAACACCGAACTTTGGGCGCAGGAATTTCATTCGGGCCTATCAGAGCCTGTTTACAGCCACCGGTCAAATCAACCAGGACGAAGGGAATATGATCAGTCGGGAGGACTACGCGAACGGATACACGTTGTTCTGAAACTGCGATCTGACCCCCACCCTTAGAAGAACAACATCAAGCTATTTATGGCAGGCAACTTACGGTTGAAATCCACTTTGCACGAGCCCTCGAGACCACCGTCAATGTGATCTGCTACGCCGAGTTTGACAACATCATTCAAGTGGACAAGGCGCGCAACGTCCTGTGTGACTTCTCCACCTAACATGGATACAGACCAGATAACCACCGTGCTGGAAAATGACCCAGAGACACGTATGGTCTTTCAAGGGGTGTTCGCCCGAGATGTGTTTCCATTAGACCGTATGTATCCTGCTGCTGACGTTCTCAACACGGACCCGATGGATCGGCCCGGTGAACACTGGGTGGCCGTGTACTTGACAGAACAGCAGGGCGAATACTTTGACCCGTACGGTCTGCCACCCCTCCATCCCGATTTAACAGACTTCATGGATCAAGGCACAGAGACGTGGTGTTGGAACAGTCAAACGTTGCAAAGCCTGACCAGTAGCGTGTGCGGACAATATTGCTTGTTTTACCTGTACCATCGATGCCGGGGAAGACCCTTTATCTACCATCGTACAGATGTTTGACGAGTACCCCCAGGCCGAGGACCGCGATGTACTCGTCTATGACTGGGCCGCCCATCATTTCAATGTACAAGCCCCGTTCTGGGCTTAAGTTAATTACAAGCCCCTTGTTCTGGGCTTAAGTTTACAAGCCCCTTGTTCTGGGCTTCAATGTACAAGCCCCTGTTCTGGGCTTCAATTAATTACAAGCCCCTTGTTCTGGGCTTCAGTTTTCACGTGGTTGTTGTCACGTTGTTGTTGTTCACTGAATAAAAAAATGAGATCTCACCAAAAAACCCTGTCTTGTGTGTTTTATTCCTAATGCATCCATGCCCAATGTGGAGATTCAGTCAAACTGAAATCAGTGGTGTAGGATGGGGCCAAAATGTAACCCATCAAGTTTAGAATGCAAGAGCACTATAGTAAAAAATAGAGAGCCAATGAAATCAGCCTACAGACCAAGTACGTGTTTTTGGTCAAGGTTTGGAGCGGGCATTTCATTGAGGTACGTGTATACGGTGAGTGAAGAGACTCGTCCAACACGTATAGATTATGTTGATGACTATAAGTTCTAGGTAACCCATCAAGGTTAGAATGCAAGAGCACTATAGTAAAAAATAGAGAGCCAATGAAACAGCCTACAGACCAAGTACGTGTTTTTTGGTCTAGGTTTGGAGCGGGCATTTCATTGAGGTACGTGTATACGGTGAGTGAAGACTCGTCCAACACGTATAGATTATTACTATAAGTTCTATGAGCATAATGCATGAAAGTGGCTTTGAACACCGTATTAGCCAATCAGTGGCCTAGAATGGAGCCAAAGGTAACCCATCCATGTCCAGAAAACATTACCCGGGTGTACAAGAACCCAGATGTAGGAGCGGACGTCAGCGAAACACACCGTGAGTACCCCAATTCGATTGGCTGATTGTTCGACCGCTGATTGGTTCTTTTTCTCGACCGCTGATTGGCTCTTTTTTCTCGACCGCTGATTGGTCCAAATGAAACTGCCCATCATTCCCAGGTTCATCTAGAATCCCCTTTTTTGTGCTCAAGCTCCGACTATAGCGATGCCGCAACATTGTCTCATTGGACATTGGACCGTCTGACCTGGAGGTGACCTTTTGACCCGGGCACTGCCGGGGATGACGCGCACTTCCGGAGAACTCGCGCGCGCGCGATCGCGCTGGGGGGCCGGGGCGAACCGCGGCGGGAAAACACCCCGGCGGCTGAACATACGGACGTCTAAGAGGAAACATTAGGAACTCTTCTATGTTTGGAGGTAGTTTTAGTGAAAAACCCGGATTCGCGCGCGCGCTCGCGATTCGACCCCATTGGCCCATTAGGGGCTCCCCTAGCTCCAACACGTCTAGCGGGATCCATACAGGGTCCAGTTTTCAACACTAGGTGACCACATCCCGACAAAAGGGCCAGTTTTCGACACCGGATGTGCCGCCATCTTGAACATACGTGCCGCCATCTTGGATATGTCCCATAATGCACCGGGTCAAAATACTCGCTTCTGATTGGACGAGAGCTTCGCACACCCAACCCATCAGATGCCCCTTCACCTAGGCTTCACTTGGATACCTCACTCGACCCCATTGGACCATGAGTAACTCCCCTACATCCCAAAACGTCTATTTTCATACCCTTGGGCCACCGCGCATGCGCAGAATGACGCTAGTTTAACCCCACTAGTCCAGTCAGATGCCCCTTCACCTAGGCTTCACTTTGATACCTCACTCGACCCCACTGGACCATTATTGGCTTCGCTAGCTCCAACACGGCTATGTCCATACCCTTGGACCACCGCGCATGCGCAGAATGACGCTAGTTCAAACCTACTAGTCCAGTCAGATGCCTCTTCACCTAGGCTTCACTTTGATACCTCACTCGACCCCATTGGACCATGAGTCACTCCCCTACATGCCAACACGGCTATGTTCATACCCTTGGGCCACCGCGCATGCGCAGAATGACGCTAGTTCAAACCCACTAGTCCAGTCAGATGCCCCTTCACCTAGGCTTCACTTTGATACCTCACTCGACCCCACTGGACCAGTAGTAACTCCCCTAGCTCCAACACGGCTATGTCCATACCCTTGGGCCACCGCGCATGCGCAGAATGACGCTAGTTCAAACCCGCTAGTCCAGTCAGATGCCCCCTCACCTAGGCTTCACATTGATACCTCACTCGACCCCACTGGACCAGTAGTAACTCCCCTAGCTCCAACACGGCTATTTCCATACCCTTGGGCCACCGCGCATGCGCAGAATGACGTTAGTTCAACCCCACACCCAGCCCATCAGATGCCCCCTCACCTAGGCTTCACATTGATACATCACTCGACCCCACTGGACCAGTAGTAACTCCCCTAGCTCCAACACGGCTATTTCCATATCCTTGGGCCACACGAGTTGTCTCCCTTGCGTCAGTGTGTGCAGATGGCGCTATGATCGACGCCGTGATGTGGAAAGGGCGCCCCCACACCATCCTGGAGCCGCCATTTTGTTTGTTGATTTTCTGCGGAGATACACGGGACAATAAACGCTCGACCCTAGGGTGGTACAGGTGCTAGACTGATGCTATTAACATGGTACAACACCTATAGATTATGTTTATTATTATTATATGGCTTAGAGGTTTTTTTGAGGGTAATGTGAGGGTTTTTTCTGCCCGTGACCTCCCCACCGCCTCGTTTGCTCCCTTGCGCCGCCATTTTGAACCCACACCCACACCCACATCAGCCGCCATTTTGAACCCACACCCACACCCACATCAGCCGCCATTTTGAACCCACACCCACACCCACATCAGCCGCCATTTTGAACCCACACCCACACCCACATCAGCCGCCATTTTGAACCCACACCCACACCCACCACCCACAATGACCCCTGTGACAGAATACTCGCTTCTGATTGGCTGTCGCTGTGACGTCACAGAGGTCATATGCAAATTTCTGAGGTCAACTTAACTCAATTTACGCTTTGTATACTACTGCCGTGAAGTGGTGCATTCGTGCAAAATCGTCAATTTTGAGGCGAAAACACCTCATATTTCTTTCTATAAACATATGAAGATAAACGATAACCAGAACCAGATTTGGTCTACGACTACGGAACAGCGAGTATGCTGTATTAAGCTGGTTCTGGTTATCGTTTATAGAAAGAAATATGAGTTGTTTTCGCCTCAAAATTGACGATTTTGCACGAATGCACTACTTCACGGCCCAGTTAAATTATTCGAGAATTATGAGATTTTTCTGAGTATACAATATAATATTGTACTTCATGCTAATTGAACAATTTCTTGTATATGCAATACTTTATTTTAGGCACTTCTACCGCACCTGTTCTGGGGCCATTTACCCATCTAAACATACGAGAAACCTATGAAACCCAACCTATGACGTCAAGTAGATATCGCCTACCATAAACAGTAGCTAGGTCAAATCTCAAGTTCGTTGTCCTGAACTCAGGAACTTCAATATGTTTTGTTTGATTGGATACATCAGTGGGAAACAGAAATTATCAAACAGACCCAAGTTCAAAGTTCCGATGCCAACCAACTGAAACAGGGAAGTGTTGAAAACATTGTCTGTGACATTATTCCAGTCCAACTATGCGGCTTGTGACGAAACTTTAGTAATACCTCACGCTTATAGCAAAATAAACTTATTGAGGTAGAAAGGTCAAAGGTCACAGGGATAAAATCGGGAAACCATTGTGATTTTCGTTGGCAGTTTAATTTCTTGCACTAGGCAATACGATGAATTTATAGAAAGAAACGTACCTTGTCATTCAGAAAGTGATTTTCTCTATTTTGGGATTACACTATCATAGTATAGCACTGAAAATTGGTTGAGTTCATGCGAAATTCATACCATCGACCCCAGAGTAATGCATTTAATCGCCAGCACTATATAAATTACCTCTGATGAACGTAATGACACAGTTTCCATATATTTTGTCAATTAGAAATTGATCGTATAACAGAATTTTCTTTATTTTGGGATAACATTATCTTAGTATAGCACAGATTCTGCTGCACAAGATTGGCGACCAGCGAACCCCAGAGTTAGGCACCTAATTGCCAGCGATTTATGTCGCGATCAGTTACCACTCCAACTGGTGGTAACTGACATAATTTTATACTTGTGCACTATAGTTTCCCAGTATTCAAGAAAGTGTGGCTATGTTTGAATAATGAGAAATATAGTACACATGTATAAAATTATGCCAGTTATCACCAGTTCAAAATAGTCTACTGGGCTTATACCGGAAGTTCATGAAAACTAGAAGTATGTAAGGATCACTTAGACTATGTAGACTGCAATGGCACCACCAGCCCGCCTACAACGCTTCATGTGACGTAGGATGTGAAATCTGCGCAATACAGAATCCAATTTTTCCACTGTGCGCCGATCGGCTTGCAGTCGTTATTAGTCGGCGATTGTCGGCAGCTGAGTTACCTAAATTTGGACTGAGGAATCATGGGAATTATCTGGCGCACGCAGTCTGGCCGTACGCTACGGTGACCCAGAAAACCGGTTGTGCTGACATCGGAGTCAACATTTTTTCGTTAGAGCCAAACGTCTGCCCAACGAAGGTCTACCTTTACTTTCGACACCTTTTGTCTTTTTTACACATTAGTTCGATATCGTAAATGGGCAATAAATCGTTTATTGAATTACAATCGAATATGGCCGTAGTTCATTTATTCTGGGGACCCAGGTCTTCGGTACCTTATAAACTCTGGGAGATAACGCGGGAAGTTCATTTATTTGCTTTACTTCTAACCTGATGGCCCCCTAACGGGTGGGCAGGATATTACCATATATGTCTTTTTTCTTTTATTGTGCATCTAAAATCCCAAAATCCATAATCTATCATGTCCGTCCGAACTACAGACATTTGGTGATACGAATGGCTTTATGTTTACACAATATATCAACAACAAGTTTGAATCAGGTCGAATTCAAAGGAATTTTTTGACCCACTCGTCATAAGCCTCAATTTTCCGCGGTAAGCGTGGGAGGTCATTGTATGACGTAACCAACACTGGCGACCAATGAACATTCGATTTTCTTACAACCGAAGTTCAAAATACTACAGAAATATCGCGTGATACGCACGCGTGCCTTATAAGGACTATCAGGAATTTTACTAACGAGTCACAAAGGCAAATGATTGGCTACCAGATTTAGAAGCACAAGCCCCATTATATGTAACGGCTTGACCCAGAGAGAAAACGAAAGGAGAAAGCTGTTGCGCTCGTGACGATAAGTTCATTCAGTTCGGCTTCCCCAATTCTGTTCTCTTGTTTCATTAAATAAATGTATCAACTTGGGTTATATTTCGTTGAATAAATATTATTGATGACGGGAGGTTTGCACCAGGGGTGTAAGAAGAACGAATATCCATAGAATGCCGCATCTGAATATTTAGCGGAGTGCTTTATTTGCATATGAATAGACTTTCTGGATAAATCTGAAGGAATATATTAATTAATTATTATTGTTACCAGTGTTCGTAACTAACAGTCAACAGATATTTTGTTTGCATGGAAGTACAAATAAATCAACCCAACATCGCCACGAGGAGTTAACATAGGCGAGCCGCGATTTTGATAATTTTCAGTGATATGCAGTGTCACGGTCTCTCATAAAACTCCCATGATTCATTGCGTCACCTTTGGCGGTTTGACTCGGGACGCTGTAGTTGCATTCGCGGCTGTAGGAGTCGTTTCCTGACCTTCCAAAATTGTCTCCCCTGGCAGTTCGCCAGTTCCCGCTAGGAGGCAATGTTTTCAACTGGATGCGCTAAAACGGGTAACATGCCGTCGATGATACTGAATACATCATTCCATACTTCTAGTTTTCATGAACTTCTGCTTATAGATAGAGGAAAGTGAACATACAACCCTCTAGCTGATCAGCTGCATGTCACGGGTCAGTGAACAGATATTCTCTTCTTTGTTCTCTCAATAATGTGCAACTCTGCCAAAGACCGATTTCTCTAAAATTTCAAGAAGATAACTATGCAGACACGCAGATGTCGCGATCCAATATTGAGGTTAGTAGGCCAAAGGTCAAAGTCACTAGGGTCAAAATATCGGAATCCATTGAATATCGCAATATTTTGCGTGTGGATATATGACGAGAAGACGATTTATGTTAAGATAAAAAATGAGGGCAAAAGTCAAAGATTAAGATCACTTCGCCTCAAAAATCAGGGAATCATCGACATTTAATTTTGTTTGAATCAGTTGGAGAGGATATGTCTGTAACAGTACTGAAGGTCAAGCGGGTCAAAGTCAACGTCACGGTACATGACACTCGAAACAGTTAATTATTGAAAACATTGTTCTGATAGGATGTGGATTGTGTTCAAACTTCAGGAAAATCTCACGATTATGGCAAACAATAAACTTATTGAGGTTCAAAGGTCAAAACCCAAGGCCAACGATGAAAAAAAAATAAAAAAATTAGAAAATCACATTTTGGTGAGCGTATGTAATAGTGGGTCCCAAGACTTAAGTAAAAAGGTCAAAGGTGTAGGTCACTGAGAGACACGTAGATTTCGTGCATCTACGGGTGAGAGAGCTATTTTGGACGGGTGCTATTTTGGACACTTCCTGCCGTTCCACGCTCAGCGTTCATGGATATGGACAATTTTGCTCATGTTTGAAAAGGAGGTTGATCATCAGTTTTCAAATTTTCAGTCATTTTATTTCTGTCAAAAAAATAAACTTTGCAAAAAAAACAACTTTGTTTCATCTCAAATTCTGGCGGGGAATTGAATTTTCTGAGCTCACAAAAGCACCAAATTTGTTTAAAATTCCTGACATTTATCAAGGAGATACTCCTCACCACTACTTTGGATCAATTTTGACAATTAGTACTACGTGAGCTAAATGTACAAGGAATTTGCAGCAAGGGTGCCCCTGATATTCATGAATTGTCAATGGCACTTGCTGGTTTGTTTGGTGCCGTGGTGTATCTGAAATATCCTCGGATTTTTGGCGGTAAAAATATTTCAAATTCATAAACATATGCCGAAGAAATGAACAGTATATGGATAATTAGTTCATGACTTATCTGATCAATTATAACTGCAGTTGAAGAAAATACACCACTTGATTCTGAAGTGTCCAAAATAGCTCCCTCACTGGTACATGCTAATTCTGTTCATCTCTAAATGCTGTGAACGCGAAGATCGAAGAACCGGAAAAAAGATCATTTCACAGATTTCACCCTAAAAGCCCATTATCTTAGAAATTAAACGAAATTAACCCAAAATAGTCCATACGTCCAACTAGACTCTTGCTTGTGTATACTGCGAAGTAAAACGACCTCTTGCCATCTAACCACTTTTCTTGGACACCCTTGCATGTTATCACACAATCCCAGGCCTTTATTGGGCCTCAACAAATCAGTATATCTAGTAGAACCTTGTATGAGAAAGAGCTGTGGTTTGAGGGAGACGGTATTGGTCAAATGATACATAGTGAGAGAGTTGTGTATATTGCGTATAGTTGATTCACATAATATGTAGCAAGTGATCTGCATACGCACCTAAGTCACTGTCAAATATCACCATTCTTGTCCCGGGTTTTTCTCCCGAAATAATCTTTCGTGGTAACAAGTGACATCTGTTCTCAATATAAAACTGCAAACACTCATCCCCGGTTCCGGGTTCAACTCCCTCTATGAACACCTTGCGTGGGTCCCTAGGCATCGGTGGTGGGGGTCTGTACACATCGACGTGTAGCGGTATATTCTCCAGCATGTGGGAGGGCATGGACATCACATTTGACGCAACTAAATGATAAATGAATTTGAGAACCGTTCAGTTACAATTTCACAGCCTTGCCATGATATTGGATAGAAATTTCAAGCAGTTATTCTACTTAATGACATGAACAATCTATTTTACGTGATAAAAATAGACACAGACCCTTAGCTGTTCCATTCCTGATTAGACGTTGTTTAATCTTCTCTCAAATGAGACAATTCTGGTACCGGTACAAAGTTATTGAATTATTAAATGCATCAGTGTTATTTCCTGACAAGCGGTTTGGACTCAAAGAAAAAATGGAAATGAACAAGGTTTAACCATATGTTATCGGAGTATGAATATACTTCTATGAATGAAAATGTCCCCCGTCACACTTCAAACAGTCAAATGCATTAACGTATATGACTTTGGGAGTGGTGAATAACATGAAAGTCTCAATAATTATTTCAGGAGTCAACAGGAGCAAAAAATAGTAAAATTCTGTCACTTTTTATTTCAGATGTAAACCAAAGTATATCGTTTCACTTGAGCAAAGTACAATTCTCAAAGAAATACAGTTCGCATTGTAATGATAATCACGATACACTATTTTTTGTTCAGACATGATCCAATTACATTGCATCTGAAGCAGAAATACAGAAAGACATTATAAAGCTATATGCACAACATTTGCACATGAAATAGGTTTGGGCCGATATCCAGTTCAATGATTTCTCCAAATGTTTTTCAATTTCACATCCCCAGTATATGCAGAGAATGGCCTCCTTGGCTTTTTCACATAAACTGAAAGGATGGTTTGAGAAAATCCCAATTGTTTATTCCAAGAAATCGTTGGTGGTCAATATTCAAATATAATTTTTCAAATTTCCTTTATTTTTTAAACAAGCTAATGTAATTCCAATATTCAAAGGTGGCGATAACAACCAGCTACAGACGCGTGTCTTTACTCCCTATTGTTTCCAAAGTATTTGAATGAATTATTCACAACAATTTGCATTCTGATTTAAAATGTTACATTTCTTAATCCCAGCACGGTTTTGTAAAAGGACGGTTTTGTAAAAGGAAGATTAACAACTACCAGTTTACTGTGTGATATAAATAACCTTAGAAAATCAGTTGACTGTTAAAAATAGGTTGAAATATGTGGACATTTTAAAAGCAATTGATACTGTAAATTATGGCCTGTTGTTATATAATCTCAAAACTTTTTTTTACGGATGAACAATTTTTCAATCTTTTCCCTTCCTTCCTATGTAACAAAACACAAACTTGTAAGTGACAAGTCTTCTGTCTCAATATCTGCGTTATCTGGTGTCCCACAGGAGTCAACATTGTGAAGACTTTTCTTTGTGTAATATATATTAACCTATCTAGCGTTCCTTTATATTCCATGTCTTTCATGTTTGCCGAGGACTCCAAATTTTCGAGAGAGATAACATGTTATCGGGATTATATTTATTTACAGGAAGATCATGTCAGGTTCTGCGACTGTTGTGAACAAGTATTCAAGCTTTTAATCAATGTTTTAAATCGTATCATGTAACTTTTCAAACAGGCCGATTGTTAGTCTCTGTCACTATGAGTTAAACGGACAACTGATCGAACAGGCGCCACAAGTTAGAGATTTGGGTATCATCAGATTCAGATTTAAACCTCATATAGAGAACATTTGCAACAAATATTTTAAAATGCTGGAACTGATTAAGATAACTTAAGAAATCTTGCTCTTCTGTGTTCGACATGAAATCTTGTATCTATCGCTTGTGGGGAGTCGATTAGAATATTGTTTTCCCGTTTGGTCTCCCCATTGTTAGTATCAGTGTGATAAGAGCTTTATTAATTATCGTTGTTTTAAAACCGACACTTACTATGATATGTTAGGATATGTCGGTGCCTGTGTGTATTTCAATTTGCCACAGTTTTCCAGTAGAAGAAATGTTTTAGATTTAATGTGCTTACATGTACATAATACCATTTCTGTCAAACAGGGCAGTACTTATATTTTATCTTAAATTTCATTTTTGTACCATCAAGACTTTTACGCAAACCATCGCACTTTTCTACACCATATACAATAATCAACATTAGAATTTTTGTTTACATCGTGTTACTGGGCTTTATAATAGTTCTACAGAATTTTTATACACCATTTGATTCTAATTATTTTTAATTTAGCGGCTGTTCTGAAAACTAATGTATCTCGATACTTTCAAAACGCACATATATGATGCTTGATTTATCTTAATATTTTTTCAGAACGTATACTTATATTATATATAATCATTTATAACTGTATATTTCAATTCACTTATTATTGGAATTTTACTAACTGCACTGCATATATTGTTTTATGAAACCTGTTACTTGGCCTTGTGTCTTTTGGTTCTATATCTGTATGAAAATATAAATACTCTGCATTGAAACGTGTGTATGGTACAGATA
Organism: Hanleya hanleyi; assembly: GCA_036873755.1. Lineage (NCBI taxonomy): Eukaryota > Metazoa > Mollusca > Polyplacophora > Lepidopleurida > Hanleyidae > Hanleya > Hanleya hanleyi. Next base: position 21,665 of record JAVTVY010052590.1, read on the forward strand.
AATGCGTCAAATTAACATTTTGCCACCTCTTGTTGGGCTGAAATCAAGAGTTATCTCCCAGTTCGGGGGTTAATTTGCCAACAGATTCCACAAAAAAAAAACATTAAAAAAATGCTCGGATTCCTTAACATATTTAGAATGAAATTGAAGAAAACGGAATTCAATACCTTTATGCATTTGTTCGACTGGTTTGTGAGTACTATAAATAAGCTAACATATTTTGGCAAAGATAACGATATAACACAATTCACTCAATTTGGGTCTGGGACCAGTGAGATTCCTGACAATGGCTGACACTTCCTGATTTCGACTGTCGATGATCTTCCTGTGCTTTCATTCAGCCCTTTCAGTTTGGTGAATACACATTAAAGCTGGAATGAATGTATGCAATGACTAGAATTTCCACACACAACCCTTTTTTCAATGTTATTACCAAATACAGAATGGAATTAATGCACCCCTACCTTAACGTGCTCTCAATCGCCCTGAGTGGATAATAGCGGGCCATGCTTTCGTCTCAGCGATTTTCACCTTGATCGGTGGAGGTGAGTGACTCACAGTATTTTATATATCCATATATTTTGGATAGGCTTTATTCACTATTATACAATTATTGAATGATGTTGATTTGCCATCTCGAGAAAAAAATATGTACAGTAATCGTTGACAATCGACATGTCCCACACTACAACATGCAACACTTGTTTTATTATACCGAATGTCATATTTCAAAACATTTGGATACTTTAGATGACGCAGCGAAATAGGCCTATCGTGTTCAAAACTGCGCGACCGTCGCTGATTTCAAGACATCGTGTGCGAGATCGACTTATCCACCTCGCTTGTTCGTCCCTTAATTTGAAAAAGCATTCAAAACGTTCTATTGAATGAACTCAACGCATACTATGCCCATTTTAACAACACATCTGTCTAACCTGGAGGTCCAATATTTTACACGGGTTGCAGAACTTTGTGATCATTTCTGGAAAAGATTCAACCAATGCTCCACTTAAAGTTGTTGGATTAACTGACTATTCTACCTCGCTGTAGTTCACTACAGGATCCCATGAGATTGCGCGAGAACTCGCTAGAGGGCATGCGCTAACTTACATTTTGGAAGCGAAGGACGTGAGTAGTATAGAAAGAGCAAATTCCTTATCATTGACCTACTTATTTGTTCCCCCGGGTAAAATTTAAGGGGTCTCAAGGTCATCTGGCGATCACGTGATCAAAGCATGTACTGACCTGTCTAGGCTATAGTTCCGGGACAATAGATAGCCTTTGCAGGTCAAAAATAGTTCCATGTATTCCTCCGCGGTGATGCGGTCTGGTGGTGATGTGGTCTGCCTCCGCGGGCAGAAAAGTAGTCCCACGGAATGTACACCCTGGCTGGGGGGTTTCCCCCGGCCCGCTCACCTGTTTGTTGTTGTTGCCTTGCACTAATCCATCAGAATAGTACGTATCACGCACTACACCCGTAGAGCTACATCTGGTCTATAAAACACGTCCCTCTGGATCCCACACCTTCATTTCTACAGAGCCATGGCGGAGATCCAGCCCCATGCGACTCGCATTTTACAGTATGCCACCGTGGTGAATTCATTCACGGGTTACCGAGCAGTGGTCCGGTCCATGTTTGCAGATGGCGACGACAACGAGGGACGACGCCAGATCCTGAACGAGTTCACAGAAGCGGTCCTCCACAGAGTGCACTCGATGGAGAGGCGTGCCATCACTCACCACTACTGGACTATGACAGCCATCCTTGATGCTCGGGCTATGGACCACGAGCGCTCACGCCGGAACCAGCACCGGCTGGTTGGCCTCATACTAGTCTGTGCCCTATTGACCCTGGCGCTGTGGTATTGACACTATAAATACCAGGGTCAGACAGAGTGTGTGTCATTCACCGTTCGACATTGGAGCAAGCATGTCATCCGTCCTACGAGCCATCCTGCCCCTTACACCCCAGGTGGGGTTACACGTCTATGAAGATAAAGTCACCCTGGTGGAAGACTGTGGAGCTATTTGCTGGTCGCCCGCTGAGACCGTATCGAATACGGTGACGCTACAGCGTGACGGCTGGACCAAATTTAAACGGGTGTTGAGCGGCGAGCTCGATGGACACCTCATCCACATAGACAATGCCATCTACGTATACCGTGGGCCTTTCTTCGCACGCCTGGGCCGCTACCAAGACCCTACGCGAGGCTTCACCCTAGACCCCGATCTGTGGACGGCCTTGGAGAAAGTGGTGCCTATTGTGGACCAGCTGTTTACACCGGACGAACGATCATCAGACGAGTTGGGGTGGGCTCGTGCTATGGAGGACGCGCTGGCTGAACCCCATGAACAACTGTCTAGTCATGAACCCGACGACGACGAGGCCATTGATTACCCGGCTGAACTGAGTCAACCAACACAACGGTGGTAGAAACTTGTTATAAATAAACCATACTCTCCGGGTCCATCATCATTGTGTCACCATGAAGCGCTGGGAGAAGGTGTTGGATAACTTATACTACAGTCCCGACAGTCCGGCGGCCTATAGTGCATTGTCGGCTCTCTATCGAGCGGCCAAACCCCAGGGGATACAACGTGCTCAAGTCCGAGATTGGTTAAGAAAACAAGACACCTATACCTTACATCGAGCTGTCCGTCGCCATTTTCTACGGAACCGGGTCATCGTGGGAGGAATAGATGCCCAGTGGCAAGCGGATTTGGTCGATATGAGCGCCTTTGCCAAACACAACGATGGGAATCGGTATATCTTGACGTGCATCGATATCCTATCAAGTATGCGTGGGTGGTACCCATCCGGACGAAAACGGGGGCGAATCTCATAGCGGCGTTCAAAGACATCTTCAAGACCGGGCGCAAACCTTTGTATTTGCAAACCGACGAAGGCACGGAATTCCTCAACAGACCGTTCCAAGCCTTTCTGAAAGCCCAGAAGGTCTTCTTCTTCCATACGTACAACGAGACCAAGGCGTCCGTGGTGGAAAGGTTCAACAGGACATTTAAAGGTCGTATGTATAAATATTTCACCTATAAGAATACAAGGCGGTACATCGATGTTCTCCCGAAACTGGTGAGGGGTTACAATCGAGCCTATCATCGAAGTATACAGAGAGCCCCCATTACCGTGACCCAACGCAATGAAGCCCAAGTCCGGCGTGTCTTGTACCCCAGACCATCGCAGCGAACGACGAAGGAGATGTTCAAGGTCGGGGACCCTGTACGGATCAGTAAAGTCAAGGGCAAGTTCGAGAAAAGTACTTGCCCAACTGGAGCGATGAGCACTTCCTGATTAAACGGCGCCTACCCCGACAGCGGCGAGTCTATGAACTGGAAGATCTCCAAGGGGAAACGTTGCTGGGGACGTTTTACGAGCCGGAATTACAGCCTGTCGTAAAAACACAGCAAGACTACTACACGGTGGAGCAGATTTTGAAAACGGAACGTCGACGTGGGAAACTGTTTCATTTCGTCAAATGGCAAGGCTGGCCCAGTTCCTTCAATTCCTGGGTCGCTGCCAACCACGTGAAACGACTATAAAGCCAGACACCACTACCGTCCTCCTTCATTCCACGTCCAACCATGAACACGGTGCAACCGTCTCTGAACACAGCGTCTTCCAAAACGCGCAAAGTGCAAGTAGGCTTTGGTGTACTAGTGCTAACCCTGCTGAGTGTGTTGTACGGAGGTGTGTTTTACGACGTAGCCTATGTCAGCACGTTACTTAACCAACTGAGAACACCAGCCATCAGTGAAACCGGTCTACAGAGAGCACCAGTCATATCGATCCCAGTCACCACCACCTCCACACCCCGTGTACAAGCCACAACGAGTGTAAGCTCCACACTTACACCAAGTACATCCACTACGTCTGAAGACCCACCGGATTTCATCCCTCACAGTGAACCGACAACGACGACGACCCACGTTGTACCCATCACCACCATCATCATCCCTGAACGTGAACACACAACGACAACCGACGTTGTACCCACCACCATCACTCCAGTTCACTCGTACCAAATTTACAAGAGCGGGTTATCACGACAGCGGATACACCTCCAACCATGGACCCTCGGTGGCAGCATCCCTTCACCTGCGTCATCGCAGGACCGACGGGCTCGGGCAAAACGCACTTCGTCAGAAAGCTCCTCGAACACGCCGACAGCATGATCACTCCACCCATTGCCAGAGTCGTGTGGTGTTACGGAGAATGGCAGGAAGCGTATGCAGCAATGCCCCACATCACCTTCGTGGAAGGCCTACCTAACCTGGTCGATTTGGAACCCGACACCTTGGTGGTTCTGGATGATCTCATGGCGGAGACGGATGCGCGGGTGACCCAACTCTTTACCAAAGGCAGCCATCATCGACGGCTCAGCATCATCTACATTGTACAGAATCTGTTCAGTAAAAACAAAGAACATCGGAACATCAGCTTAAATGCCCACTACATGGTGGTCTTCAAAAACCCGAGAGATACCACTCAACTGCTGCACCTGGCGAGACAGGTGTATCCCGGCCGCACACCGTTTGCATTGGAAGCCTTTAAAGATGCCACAACCCCTCAGCACGGGTATATGCTCTTCGACCTGAAGCAAACCACCCCCGACCACCTTCGACTACGCACCGGCATCTTTCCCGGAGAGACTCACCACGTGTACATGCAAAATAATGTAAACACACCTACAGTGGCTCCCCCAGCTGGGGTGTGTGTGTGTTTTGATGATGGGGATAATAAAAAAGAATGAATACCACAGCAGGATTGATTTTTTTGTCTCTGAAGTAGATAAAAAGAGCAGAATTGTGGGTTCTAGCATTAGTTGTACAGGATGTCTGCGCGAGTACGGAAGCACGCTCCTACGCTCCGTGTATTGAAGACGGCCCCACCCGAGTTAGTCCGAAC
>JAVTVY010052591.1:0-25201 GCA_036873755.1 Hanleya hanleyi
ACCCACCACCACCACTCCAGTTCACTCGTATCAAATTTACAAGAGTGGGTTACCACGACAGCGCTTACACCTCGAACCATGGACCCTCAGTGGCAGCATCCCTTCACTTGCGTCATCGCAGGACCGACGGGTTCCAGCAAAACGCACTTCTTCAGGAGAGGCCCTCCACGTGTACATGCAAAAATAATGTAAACACACTCACAGTGGCTCCCCCAGCTGGAGTGTTTGTTTGGGGATAATAAAAAGAATGAATACCACAGCATGGTTGACTTTCTGAGGTAGATAAAAAGGGCAGAATTGTGTGTTCTGGCATTATTTGTACATGATGTCTGCGCGAGTACGGAAGCACGCTCCCACGCTCCGTGTATTGAAGACGGCCCCACCCGAGTTGGTCCGAACCTTTGTACACGGTGCGGACCCTGACCTTGTACGCTGTCTGTGCGAGATCGGGTACAACCTGTTAAAAGGCAACGTTCCACTGACTCCGGCTCGGAACCCCAAGTTGGCCAAGCATAAGACAAGTCTCCGAACCTTAGTGCAGAAGCGGGTCCCTCAAACACAGAAGAAAAAGGTGTTACAGAAAGGCGGCTTTCTCGAGGCCATATTAGCACCGTCGGCCGCTTCCGTGTTGGGTCCAGTATTGGGTGGACTCTTCGGCCGACAATGAACCACACGAAAAAAATGGTCCTCGTAGAACCACGGTTCCTTCAAAACCTCCAATCGCCCTACCCTGTTCCACTACGGTGAAGACCATAAACACCCTCGATGGAGAGATGCAACAGATCTTACAGAGACCGGGGTTAAGCGACAGTGAGAAAGTACAACGGTACAACATGACGTTCATGGACCAATACAAAACCTTCTCTACCTCACCACCACCACCACCGCCGACCTCAGCACCGCTCCAACAGCCGCCATTACCAGGGGTACCACCCAAAGCCCCACAGTGGGTGGAAGACGAAGTGCTGAGAAGTGTACCTGCATCGTTCAAGAAACAAGCTGGCCTGATAATACAACGGATGAAACAGAATCCTAACATGACTTGGAATGATAAAGGCGAACTACTGGTACAGAATCAGGTGGTCCCGGGGACCCACATGACGGATTTAGTGAATGACCTGATGCGTCAACGCAGGTCGCACACAGATCCTAGAGGATGGGAGATCTTTGCTCAAGGCTTGAAAGACATGCATGTACCACAGGAATTGGTGGGGAGCCCCCTCCGCTGGGCCGTTATGCAGCGTGACACGCCGAGTCGTGCACCATGACAGACTCCACAACCTTGGGAAGCCGAGTGGGAGCCGGAGTCACCCCCCAAAACACCACCACAATGGGCATCTTCTTTTCAGGCCTTTAAAAACCCACCCTCGATCAGGACACCCCACATCTCCAGACCTGTGACACGTAGCAAGTCACCGCGACGAACACGACGCCCGACACAACCGCCCAAGGCCTGGAACACCTATTAAAACCAACAGCAGCAGCAGGACAGCTCAGTCGCCATGTTTTACCTCACCCTACCCAGTAACAGTTCGCTGGATGTGTTTCCTGGCAACACCATGGCCAAGTACGTCGCCCAGTTACCGCAACCGTTGCATTTACATGGACGATGGGAATGTGGCCTCGTGGATATCCAATACCCTTACTCGTGGTACAACGTGCGAGCCAATGAAGTCTTGTACGAGGTGACCTACGAAGACAAAAACACCCGACTCATCCTCCCCGAAGGCCAATACGACACCCCCAAGGAGCTCATGGGTGGGCTGTCAAGACTGTTGCATTATAAGGCTCTACGGGAGGCCACGAATACATCAAAACCCATCAAATCCTTTCCCTTCAAGAATCACGTGGAATTCGATTACAACGCACACAACGACAAGGCACAGCTTATCGTCACCGCCAACGCGAGTGTTGTACTGAGTCCTATCCTACAGCAAATGCTGGGTTTCGATCTACAGACGTTCGCTGGTCCCACCGCCCACCAAGGCGAGATCCCGATGGATATGAAGTCCGCTATGTACGGACTCTACGTCTACTCGGACGTAGTCGACAACCACATCGTGGACGATATCAACACACCTCTGTTACGGGTGGTCCCCATTAAAAAGAGGTATGGAGATCAAATCACCCACAGTTTCACCCACATGCTCTACCTGCCCGTACGACAAACCGACATCAACACTATCACGGTGGATATAAGAGATGACACGGGACGACAGGTGGCATTCGAACGAGGAAAAGTGGTGCTGACACTTCATTTTCGACAAGCACTTGCTCCCCACTTTGCATAATGAAAGTACCCTACGAGTGCGATGCACGCAGCTATATGGACTATTATGCCCAACAGGCCGGGGGTGGCTTTCCGGTCTTTAGCGGTGCAGGCATGCAACGAGGACATGGGCTGGGGAACATACTCGGCAGCTTCGTCAAAACGTTCCTGCCCTTGGTGACGCGTGGGGTGGAAGCAATCGGCAAACAAGCGGTACGCAGTGGACTGCAAGTGGCCGGTGATGTCTTGGGGGTACGGCACCCAAAGAAGCCTTGAAACGGCGGGCCAAAGAAGCGGGAGGCGTCTTGGTGGCCAAAGCACAACGCACCGTAGGGAATAAAAGAGCTGCCCCACCGAGACCACGCACCAGTCGACGACCGACCCAGTGACGACGCACATCGAAGACCCAGGATATCTTTTCTTAAACATGTCCTTGATCCACGCAGAGTCCTGTCCCTCCACCAACAGTGAATTTGATTTGTGGACCGTGTCGCCCACACAGACCAGTGCCGAACAAGGATTATGGGTGGAGCATCTCCCGCTCTCCAGCATCAACGAAACAGGGCCCATCGAGTTCACCATCAGTAACGCGGATACGGCCTATGTGGATTTAGCCCATACATACTCGTATGTGAAAGCCAAGGTGGTCAATGGGGATGGCTCCAGAATCATCCAAGCTGCAACGGTGGGCCCGACGAATCTCTGGCTGCACTCGATGATTCAACAGGTGGATATTTTTCTCAGCGACAAACTCATCAGTGACTCGACCAACACGTACCTCTATCGAGCCTACATCGAGACACTGTTGTCGTATGGCCAAGAGGCTAAAAAATCTCAGCTGACAGCCGCTTTGTTCTACCAGGACACATCCGAGCACATGGACACGGTGGACAATGTGGGATATAACAAACGGAAGGCTTTCACTGCGAACGGTGCCTCGGTGGATCTCATGGGTCGACTACAGACATGTTCATGCAAGACCGGTACCTCTTAAACAAGATACCCATCAGAATCCGACTGATACGGGCGCCTCCGACCTTCTCCTTGATGGCCACTAATGTAGATGGGCATGCAGCTGACTATAAGATTGTTATCCAAGAGGCAGTCCTGTATGTCCGAAAAGTGAAACCGAATCCAGCCGTTCAATTGGGACACATGAAAGCCTCGGGAACAAAACCAGCCCAGTACCCTATCCGACGTGTACAAACCAAAGTGTTCTCTGTGCCTGCTGAAAATATGGGCGCCAACAAAGAAAACCTGTTCCTGGGGGAACCATTCAAGCGATTGATCCTGGTCTGTGTGGAAAATACCAGTTTTAGCGGAGCCTACCCAGAGAATCCGTTTGATTTTAAACATTTCGGCATCAATTTTGTGACCCTGCATGTGGATGGACAACAGGTCCCAGCCACGGCCTTCACACCGGCGCAGGAATTTCATTCGAGCCTATCAGAGCCTGTTTACAGCCACCGGTCAAATCAACCAGGACGAAGGGAATTTGATCAGTCGGGAGGACTACGCGAACGGATACACGTTGTTCTGTTTCGATATGACCCCCACCTTAGAGAACGACCATCAGCTGGCCCTTGCCAAGCAAATTGGTTGGAAATCCACTTTGCACGAGCCCTGGGGACCACCGTCAATGTGATCTGCTACGTCGAGTTTGACAACATCATTCAAGTGGGCAAGGTGCGCAACGTCCTGTTCCACCTAACATGGATACAGACCAGATAACCACCGTGCTGGGGAATGAACCAGGGACAAGTATGGTATTTCAAGGGGTGTTCGCCCGAGATGTGTTCCCATTAGACCGTGTGTATCCTGCTGCATACGTTTTCAACACGGACCCGATGGATCGGCCCGGTGAACATTGGGTGGCCGTGTACTTGACAGAACAGCAGGGTGAATACTTTGACCCGTACGGCCTGCCACCTCTCCATCCCGATTTAACAGACTTCATGGATCAAGGTACAGAGACGTGGTGTTGGAACAGTCAAACGTTGCAAAGCCTGACCAGTAGCGTGTGCGGACAATATTGCTTGTTTTACCTGTACCATCGATGCCCGGGAAGGACCTTATCTACCATGGTTCAGATGTTTGACGAGTACCCCAAGGCTGAGGACCGCGATGTACTCGTATATGACAGGGCCGTCCATCATTTCAATGTACAAGCCCCGTTCTGGGCTTGAATTCTTTCAATGTACACAAGCCCCCTGTTCTGGGCTTCAGTTCTTTCAATGTACAAGCCCCCCTGTTCTGGGCTTCAGTTTTCACGTGGTTGTTCTTACGTTGTTGTTGTTACTGAATAAAAAACAAAATGAGATCTCACCAAAAAAACCCTGTCTTGTGTGTTTTCTATATGAGCATAATGCATGAAACTGGCTTTGAACACCGTATTAGCCAATCATTGGCCTAGAATGGAGCCAAAGGTACCCCATCCATTTTTCGGGTATGTTTGAGGGTCTTGATGGGGGCGACTGTATGTGACAGAGTTGTATGTGTTTCTCTCGGCGATGTCCGTGTCTATCATCCGGGCACATCACGTCTCCGCCTGCATTTGGGTATGTATGAGGGTCTTCATGTGCGCGCGCTGCTGATTCACCCACGCACTTCCGGATAACCCGTGCGCGTCGCGCTGCGGCATCAGATCACCCCGCGCGCGCGCTGCGGCCGGGGCGGGCCGGGCCGGGCCGAGAAAAACCCCGGAGGTTGAACATCCGGATGTCTAAGAGAACATTGGAACTCTTCTGGGTTTGGAGGTGAAACTCGGAAGTGATGTCACAACCCACGTGACCTGCGCAGCAGAATCAAAACGACACCCTAGTCTAGCCCATTACATAGGCTTCACATGGATACCTCACTCGATCCCATCGGCCCACTAGTGGCCCACCTACAGCCCAAAACGTATATTTCCATACGCTTTGTCCACTGCGCATGCGCAAAGTGACGATATTACAACCCCGCACTCACCCCATCAGATGCCTCCTCGCATGAGCTTCACATTGATACCTCACTCAATCCTATCGGCTCACTAGTGGCTTCCCTAGATCCCAAAACGTCTATTTCCATACACTTTGTCTATTGCGCATGCGCAGAATGACGATATTCCTACCCCACATCCATCCCATCGGTTGCCCCCTCACTTAGGCTCCACAGTGATACCTCACTCGACACCATCGGACCATTAGTGGCCCACCTAGATCCCAAAACGTCCACCCGTATGGACCTATACACCCATAGCCATGCAGTATAGGCCTATGGGCCTACCCAGGCCTCGGTGAGTTTTTCCAAAAATTTCACCGTTTCGCTCCGGGACCCTTCCCATCGTGTTCTAAATTACGAGACGTGAAAACAAATCCAAACAGCCCATATCACAATGAACGTGTGTGAATTTCCCAGGTTGAACCCTACCCCCATATAGCCAGCCTATGACCTCGGTGACTTTTCCCAAAAATTTCACAGATTCGATCCGGGACCATTGTCATTTTCTTGGCGAGACGAGAAAAACGTGACCCCACAAGCCATAGTAAAGCCCACGGAAAAAATTGACCATCCCCATACCCCATACAGGCATTTTCCCTTATATTGTATAATACAGGCCCCTATTGTAGGGGTAAAGCCCGTGTTCCGCTTTTTATAGTTTCGGGAAACAATCCTAATTTTACCTGCACTCACCCCATTGACTTGATAGGCAGGCCCCGATAAGTCCGGGGACCGATATTAGTCCTTTTGGCTAGGGTTGATAGGAGTGTTCCCCTAGTTTAGGGGTAAAGTCCGTGTTCCGCTCATAGTTTCGGGAAAAAATCCTAATTTTCCATGCACCCATCCCATTGACTTGATAGGCAGGCCCCGATAAGCCCGGAGACCGATATTAGCCCTTTTGGCTAGAGTTGATAGGGGTTTCCCCTATTTTAGGGGTAAAGTCCGTGTTCCGCTTTTTATATTTTCGGGGACAAATCCTAATTTTACATGCACCCACCCCATAGACATGATAGCCAGGCCCCGATAAGTCCGGAGACCGATATTAGCCCTTTTGGCTAGAGTTGATAGGGGTTTTCCCCTATTTTAGGGGTAAAGTCCGTGTTCCGCTTTTTATAGTTTCGGGAAAAAATCCTAATTTTACATACACCCACCCATGACTGGATGCCCCTTCACGAATGCTTCACTTTGATACCTCACTCGACCCAATCGGACCATGCAGCGTATTTGAAGTCTGGGGACTACTTTTTCTCCGCGGAAGCTTTTCCCCCGCGACCGCATCACCACCAGACCGCATCACCGTGGAAGAATACATGCCCAAGGGCCCTTTGCCGAAACTATGGTGACCCAGAGTTACCTCCCCCTAGATTGGAACTCTTCTGTGTTGGAGGTAGTTTTTGGTCTCTCGAGATGGTGGCGCCCCCTCCACGTACCCTCCACAAAAGAATTATCTCCCCCGGCAAAATGCTACTGTAAATCCCCTTACTATACTACTCATGTATTTTGCAGAACAAGACGTCAATGTTTTGCGAGTATGATAAAGATAATAAGGTGTCGTTGAAAATTATGTCATGATCATTAGGCGCAATTCTGCTTGTTAGAAGAACTGAAAACCTTTTTGTGGATTTAAATAGAAGAAGCCATCACTTTGACCAGTCATTTAGTTCCTAAAGATCAAAAGGTCCACGTATGTTTATATGGGTAAATGGCCCCAGAATAGGAGCGGTAGAAGTGCAAAAACTAAAAAATTGCATATAGAAGAAATTATTCAGTTGGCATGAAGGTACACTTGGAAAAGAGGAGGTGTTCGCTTTAGATTGATATTTTCCCCTTCAGAGTCGCTCTCTTTGTCAGACAGGCGAGGCCAGTCTAATGGGAAATTCTGGTTCATATTCTCATACAGTTACCATTAGTATTTTCATGAACGACCCAGATATTTACGAACAATAATCAGTTATATTAATAAAAAACCTACTCGAAAACTGAAAAAATCACTGCCAAAAGTTCAGCGAACAATAATTAAGGAAGTAACTGCAAAAATAAAAACAAAACAAAAAACATATTGGCACATGCATTATCACTTGGGAAAGCAAACGTCATCACTTGTTGAGGGTTATTTCCTTAATAAAGGCCTTGATAAAAGACCAGTTCAACCTTATAACTTTTCAATTCATAGTTGCAACTTTTCGTTGCCCTAAGACGAAATTATATATGTGCAACAATTATTTTTTTGCTCTGCTGGATCGTCAGAATATTCAAACACTGAACATGTGGTTTGACTGTGTGTGTGGAGTTGTTTGTGTGCAGTTCTATTCACGAATTATAATAAAATAAGGGATTATATGCGTTAGGGGTTCACTGTCTTTCATTTCACGTCACTTTTGCACTTTAAAGTCCAAACTGAAGATGGGAGAAAAAAGGAAAAATGAAAATATTTTTTCAGGGATTTGGGGATTCAAAATGTTGCGTTTCTTTCAACCTGTAGTCCTACAGAGTAACCATTCGACCAAGGAGCTGTTTACAATTATCGGCCTGAGGAATCGTGCATGTGCTGAATGGCGGTGAACGACACCCTTTCAGAGCATTACAAGCATTTTGACATATTTCAGTATTATGAAAATATGACACCTTTAACAAAAACGATTTTTCAGTATCATTTTGGATCAAACGCCCCGCATTTCGATATGAAAAACTCGTTTTGGTTAAAGGTGTCATATTTTATATATGAAGGGAATTCCCTTCAAGAATATCGCCAAAAATTGCAAAAACAAACAAATGCTTATTTTCTAATACTCGTAATATTTTTTTGAAAAATCTCTTCTTAATTGTGAAAACTGAGAATATGAAAATTCAGTATTTTCTCTCTCGAGTTAATAACTTTTCATGTGGACGAGAGGAAATTATACTTTCGGTTTATAAACGCAACACACTAAGGAAAACAATACGGTCAAACCGAACACCTCCTTTGAGGCCGTGAAGTAGTGCATTCGTGCAAAATAGTTGATTTTGAGGTAAAGTCCCGATCACATGCACATGTATACACACCCGAGTAAATTTGCACACTGTGCAAAAGAAATTACACGTGTGCAAACTCAGCATGAAAACGCAACTGCACACGCGTGTACATTTGCATGGGGAGTAAATCTGCATCTGGTCCCAAGGTTGCGCAAAAGTATCTTTACACAAGCGTAAATTTGCACTGTATGCAAACCTGATCATGTGAACGCATAGTTAATGTTACTATCACAATATTCGCATTTACAATAGTTTTAAATAGTTCGAGATATAACAATGTGTTCAGAAATGCTCTTATTGCCGAACATCTTGTCCAGATGTATAATAGCCCAACTGAAGCGCGGTGCATCATTTACCCATGTTCATGAAAAATCAAGGGAGGCGGCGGGTGGGGAGGGGAGGGGGGATTTGGCTTAATGTCACACTCACGGTTGTTTCGCTCATATGATGACAGTCAGTATGGTTGGTGGTGGAAGCCGGAGTACCCAGAGAACCACCACCCGTCGGCAATTAATTGACAAACTTTCACACATGGACAAGTTTGGGCTCGAACCCGCGCCGGTTCAGCGGAGTGAGACTAACGGTCACCAGCGAAGCGCCTTAGACCACTCGGCCACCGAGCTAATACAGGGATTCGATAACCAGAATGCTTGTTAACAGACGCAAGTAGCAAGAGTAGTGACACAGTAGCTAGCAAGTAAGTAAGTGAGTAGGATTTAACGTCGTTTTCAACATTTTTTCTGTCATCACGACGGTGCCTACATATGCCAGAAGACGAGAGTGCTCACAGTTCTTATTACCCTGGACACTGATCAGCCCAGCCAGTACAGCACCCGATCACCCATCCAAGTATTGACCGAGCTCAACGTTGCTTAACTTCGGTGATCTGACGAGAAGCGGTGTGCCCAACGTGATGCGCCGTACCCCAGTAGCTAGCAAATAATGTACGCTTGTATGTATGAACTTCATGAACAGACATTGTAAAACTAAACTGTTAGGAATTGTACGATACAAACAAAGAGGCAGTATAATAAAATAAATTGAATAAAAGTTAGATAACGTGAGTAGTGTGACTGGGGGTCCAAGCGTAATGTTATTTATACTGTTATAGGTTACCGAAGTAGGTCAAATTTTCATCAAAGGTAGGTCAGCTCAGAACTTGCTGGTAACAGTCCCCTAATGCACGTTCATAACAAAAATCCAGGTTCTAATATCAACGGTTCTCCTTATTTTGCCGACGAAAGGATTCGGATGGACTCACTCACAGACGCATTATCGGACAATTTGCAAATGAGAACCTAATTCGTAGGAAAATGACGTAAAGTAGGAACATTGGTTCGGATGGTTGGGTAGATAATGATTACTGGTATTCATTTAGTTGATTGAGCAAGGTCATAAATCACGTGTTTATTTCAGTATCCGTATCCATAGTCTGTATAACAGTTATATCTCTCATCGCAAAATGGGCCTGTAACTTCGAGCTAACTTGTCCAGAACCCTGGATCGATCGGAAACCCACAAGGTGGCGTTACTTAAGTTGTTTAACGACCAATGAAAATTCACGAAAATTAGGCTGTCAAAGCTGCCCACGTCATCCATTTCAAAAGTTGAAAGCAGCAACGAGATCAATCTATTTGACGAATGTGTAGGGACGAAAAGTGTGATATATGACACTTTCAATAGCATGACCTGTCACCCCTCCCAACTGCCGTCTGTTCAGGGTCTCGGAGATTTTCGATATATGACCAATCTGACATTTTTCTTTTTGTTTTGCGACATGGCAGTGTGACTAACGTCGCAGGACCTACGAATTAGGGTTTGATATCATTTAAGTGTGTACTTGAGAGATGACTTGGGGGCACTATGTGTTACCGCGAGAGAATTTATTTTGCAATCCCTAATTGACAGTGGGTACTATTAACATTCCCAGATGTCATTAGCGTAGTAACTATTATCGCCCTCAGTTCCTATTACCCTGGACACTTATCAGCCCAGCAGTACAGCACGAGGTCACTCATCCAAGTTTTGACTGGGCTCAAAGTCGCTTAACTTCGGTGATTTTACGAGAACCGGTGTGTCCAACGTGATAAGCCGTATCAGGGAACCTTCAAAAATCACTGTGAAAAATACGGCCAAGGTTTCCCGATGGGCATGACAGTGCACTCGCTGAGCCATCAATAAATAATGAAAAAAATAATTATAAATCAAATATTCATCAGAATTCGGTCAGCTGGTAACAATGCCCTAATGCACGTTCATGCCAAAACTCAAGGTTCTAATGTCAACGGTTCTCCTCATTTTGCCGACGAAAGGATTCTGACTGACTGACTGACTGACTGACTGACTCACTCACTCACTCACTCACTCACTCACTCATTACCGGACAATTTGCAAATGGTAGCCTACTTCGTACGAATATTCTTTTTCATGACCGAAGAGCAAAGACTCGCCACTTTTCTCCTGCATGGTTGGATTGTGCCTTCGCATAGAATTGTCTCAGCATAAAGCTTAGTTTTTCAGGTCTTATTTTTTTTAAATTGTTTTCCAGACCGTCGCTTGGTACGCTCCTTTCTGCAAAAAAAATGTATTAAACCTTTTATAGGTCTACAAAGTTTGCGAATTTCGTTCTCAATACATCTCAGTTCTTGTCGCTTTAATTTAATTGACTATTTATTTATTTTTTCTGCCAATTTTTTGTCATTTCATAAACATTTTAATCAACACAAATAATATTTGAAACTTTTTTTTATGAGGTCATTCAGTTTTAGTGCAAAAATAGATCTAATAAGTTTTCCGGTTATCTATTGTTAACAAAATTTTCACATCATAAAAGTCATCATTACTTGCCATTGAAATCGCACTGAAAAGTTGAAAAATCGTGCAAGTTTCAGATCTTCTATGATTTTTGTCAGAAAGAATGAACAAAACGTTTCCACGTTCCCGGGGCACACGGTGAATTCGAAGCTATGGAATTTCCGAATATAAAGCAACTTTAAGAGATTGGGATTTGATTATAGGTATATTAGTAGTATACAAAGGGTATTTAAAGTGGAGTTGACCTCAGAAATTTGCATATGACCTCTGTGACGTCACGCGACAGCCAATCAGAAGCGAGTATTGTGTCACATGGGGTGTGGTGGTGGTGGGTGGTGGGTTTAAGATGGCGGCTGTGGTGGTGGTGGGTGGTGGGTTTAAGATGGCGGATTGTAGAAAAACGTATAAAAGGAGGCGATTTTTAGGGTGTATTCATTGCACTACCCTGCGCAGCACTGTGACTTACCTGACCTGACCAGCCTGCCTGCCTGCCTGCCTGCTTCACCTCTAGCTAGCCAGCCAGCCTGCCTGCCTGTTTTGTATGAGCTGTGGAGAACCTTTTACTTTTTTTCATTTTACCAGTGCAAATTCACCAGACTTTTACACCGTAGCAGTTGCTCATCAGCCTGAGCCCATAGTCATGGAGTCATCATTTTTAGTGAAGCTTCGAAAGTACCGTGTTCGTCTGATTGATGAGATGCAGCATGTGGGTGAATTATGTGATTTCCTTATGGGGGAAAACATACTTCTGAAACAGCGTGTCGAAGATATCATGGCTGAGAAAACCACTTCAGCACAAAACACAGCCCTCATCGATGGTCTACCCCCTACGCATTTCTAGCCTTCGTGGCGGGGTTGAAGATCACGGGAAATGAAGAACTAGCAGATCTACTTGAAGCCGACGTTATACAAGATGATGATATCTCAGTCATGGATACCATCGAAGAGCGTACAGTTAGCAAACGTACGCACCCAGCGTCTGGTGTACCTGCCAAACGCGCTGCACGACCCAAACGACCCCGACTAACACCTTTAGAAATACCTGAGTCAGTGCTTCCACCAGTACTCCAGCAAGTGCCTGAGCCTGTGAAAGAAGAGGTGCAACTTCCTATGTCTGTGCAGGATATCAATAACATTATTCAGCAGGCCTACCAGGCAGCCCACAAGGACATTTGGAAGCTCTCACCCTATTTAACTGTGAGTGTCAAAGACGAAGAAGTGCATTTTAACGCATCGGGCTTTAACGACAGACCCGGGAGGCATATTGCCATGACCTTAGACACCTGGCAAAAACTGGAGACCCTTGATTACGCCACCGATGCGGTTATTCGCGACCAGGGGAGTGACGAAGCGAAATTTTATGTGGGTGACGACATCTTTGTCAGCTGTGCCTATTTCAACGACCAGCTCCTGGTGCATATTCGTAAATGGAAAATTAGGTTAGATACGCAAGACCGTCTTCCTTGTCCTCAGGGTGTCACCTTCAAATTACCGGCGTGGCGGAAGTTGCAGAGTCTCACAGCTACAATTCGTCAAGCTCTGGCTTACCAGGTGTCTCACTATATTTATAAGAAGTACATCGACGCAGTCCTGGATCTTATCAGACCTCAAATTCGACACTTGCGTATCCAAGCATGTGCAGGCTGTGAGAATAACAGTCCGATAAACCAGCATACGTGTGTGGACACTAGTGTACCCTCATACGCACTGATCACTGAGGCACTACAGGCCGTGACCGAGGCGCAAATTGCCCTGAGAGTGGAAGCTGCCTGCCCTCCCAAAATTCCACGTGAAGAGATTACTACCTACATCTACGTGCACCAGGGGCGGAAAGACGATGATGAGTTCAAACAAGTCTTGTTGCAGAACTATTGAACAAGTGTGATGTTGAAAAACATTTACCGTATTCCTACACGTTCATTGAAGTGGCTTGAGAGCGCATAATTGTATTAAAAATTCACAGTTTTTTTTACTGTTAATTGTATTAAAATTCAATACTCAGAGTTGAACACGTTCATTTTATTGTCTTGTTGTATAAATATTGAGCATTTTCAAGTTTTATTGCATTGGAACATTCAGACATTATCATCTGTCCGTCTTGCTCAAGCTGAAAATACGGCTTCTCTCTTCACGTATTCCTACACTATGTTCATTTTATGTTCATTGTGCATTGAAGTGCCTTCATAGCGTATAATTGTATTAAAATTCAATACCCTGGTGAACACGTTCATTCTATCTGTGTTAATTAAAAATAGTAGACAAACGACAAAAAAACCCAAAAAAAAACCATACCCCTCTCCCCTCTTTTCTAGTCCCAAGCCCCTGTGCTGGTTTCAATAATTTCAGTCCGTTATTATTCGGGCTGTAATGTTAAAAAAAAAAATTTAAAAATTTTTAAAAAAAAATTTTCATAGAGGAAAGGGTGAAGGGAGCTGGTGTTAATTTTTTGGGTGCTTTTTCAGTTAGAAGTTTTCCCTTTCGGAAAGATGGTGTGGCTCTGAAAAGAGCCTTTTGTAAAAGTGTTACGACACTTGTTTTAGGAGCGGTAAATTCTCTTTACCCCGGCTACCTGCTTCCTACACACGGGACACTTGATCTTTAAATGCTGTTCGTCCGTTTCAGCACAGTGGCACACTTCCCCTGTACATGTTAGCGTCACCCAGCATTTTTCACATAGGCATAAATGCCCGCACGGAAATAGGGCGTACAGGCTTTCTTCCGCTGTACACACACTGCAGGTTAATTTACTTTGTTCCTTCTGTCGAGCTTCTTCTTGTTTTAAACGTGGTTATAATCGGAGTTTGAGTAGCCGTTGTATTTGCTGGAGGTCTGTTACTGTTTAACCAGGGGAGTTCTTCTTCCTGATCACTTATATCTGCATCAGTTATATCCTGATCCTCTTCTTCTAGCACCTCCCTCCTGATTTCTTGGTCTTGTTCTTGACTTCGTTGTCTTATCAACCTCGTATCTTCTTCCATTACTTCCCTTCGCAGCTCTTCCAGTTGTTCTTCACTTCGCCGTATCATCGTCTCGTCAGCAATAACCTGCTGAAAGCTTGTAATTACTGCCACTCCACCATTGTTATGTTCATCTCCACTCGTAATCACCTCTGTGTGTTCTCTAGGATCTCTCGGATCGGTGAAGAGTCTTCGGCTTGTACCCATGATTGTAGTTGTGAATAAATGACAAGATACTACGCGTTATTTATAGTCTAGGCGGCTGTGGTGGTGGTGGGTGGTGGGTTTAAGATGGCGGCTGTGGTGGTGGTGGGTGGTGGGTTTAAGATGGCGGCTGTGGTGGTGGTGGGTGGTGGGTTTAAGATGGCGACCGGTGTGAGTGAGTGCAAGATGGAGGTATCTGCTAAAAAATGTTTGTGTTTTATTTTTTCAACTTTAAAACGGGGTCTCATTTTTTGCAATAAATGTGAGTTCACTGCAGCATGTTTATCGAAAAGGGAAAAAACTAGGAAATTTTTTCTCCATTTGACACCCCATAGCTGTACTCACATTTTTTCCTGCACACTGTATAGTGCTGTGTTACCGTTGCTCAAGGATACAAATTTCCTAGTTTTCTTTCTTTCGATAAACCGGCTACAATTTTCAGGGTGATATTATAAGGCTGTGAGAAATATACTTGACGTATTTTTAGCCAGGAAAATCCATTTATTTCCAGTGTACCGGGTTTTCCACACTACCGTACCAGAACGTTACGCGTCTAAAAATCGATAAAATTATTTAAAATAGCGGCTTAGTCTAGCGCTATCCTGCTAAATTTTTAAATGCTACACCATGAGTTGCCTGAGTTCAACTTGAAATAAAATTTATACGTGCACTGACATTTATTGTAAAATGACAACCGTTTAAAATTGCAAAAGAAACACAAATATTTTGTTCAGCGTAAATGTACACCAAACAGATATAACGATTTCACTGACGTCCGCGCCTTACACTATAAATAGCGCGCAGTATTTACAATTATACCAGTGTCTACTAGACGTGCACAGTGATGGAGTCATCTTTGGCAGAAATCATGGATATTGACATAGCAGACTTCATCACAAATCATGATAATGAAGTACAAGTGTTCGACAACATCATTAATGTGGTACATGACGAGCCATGGTTGGATGCTATAATGGAAGACTTATTTACACCTCAACCCCGGTACCATCCTCCAGCAGCCACAGCCGCCATCTTAAACCCACCACCCACCACAACCACAGCCGCCATCTTAAACCCACCAGCCACACCGCATCTTAGTGACTTCCCAGCAGCGACATCGGATCTTACCCCAGTCGAATACCAATGTTTTGACGACATAGACCGCGTGTTAGAATCTATGTTGAAACAACAACAACAAAGCCCCCAAGCTAAAGGAAAAGCAGGAGAAACGGGACAAGAAGAAGAAACAGAAACCGACACCGAAACCGAAACCGAAACCGACACAGAAACAGAACAAGAAGATGAGGAGAAGAGGAAAGACTTAAAAACCACAGTACCCGAAAAAAGGAAAGACTCAAGAAAAAACAGGAAAGACCCCAGAAAAAAAAACAGGAAAGACGCCAGAAGCGGTAGAAAAGACGTCAGAAGCAATAGAAATAGGCAAGAGACAAGAAAAAACAGGAAAGACGCAAGAAAAAAGAGAATAAGAGAGAATACAAGAAAAATAAGCCAAAAAGAAAACGAAGACGTCATCTACTACGCTTTCGCAATAAGAACAAAACTGGCATTCAACACAGAACGCCAAGCCGCCTCTTATTTACACTGCGGGGAATGCTGTAACAACTTCGCTAAATACGCTATTTTCCCCTGTGGGCATCAAGCCTTGTGTGTAGCTTGTATACATCGACATGCCCAAATACCAGCGTGTACGGACCCCTAGTGTGTGAATTTATAACCTTGACATGTCCGGTGTGTACTGAGAGAAGACAACGCCAACAGCCCCCAACTATGTAATCGCTTACATATTCCAAAGGCCCTTTTCAGGGCCACACCATCTTTCCGAAAGGGGAAACTTCTAACATCAAAAGCACAAAAATAAAAAATAAAAAAATAACATTAACTCCCACACACACACATATATATATATAAAAACACCTACCCCTCTTATAAATTTCAGTCCGTTATTATTCGGGCTGTAATGTTTATTCCTTTACTGGTCGACAACAACAGTGACAAATGTCCCCCTCCTCCCCTTTTCCCCCTTCCCCCTCACCCACTGGTTCAAATAAATTTCAGTCCGTTATGATTCGGGCTGTAATATTAATTACTGAGAGAGAAAAAAAATTGTAAAATTAGTAACATGTCGCACAGGGTCGCCAACGACAAAAACATCTCCCTCCCTCCTCCCCCTTCTCCCCCTTTTCCCTCTTTTCTATGTCAACGACAGTGACAAATGTCCCCCTCCTCCCCTTTTCCCCCTTCCCCCTCACCCACTGGTTCAAATAAATTTCAGTCCGTTATGATTCGGGCTGTAATATTAATTACTGAGAGAGAAAAAAATTGTAAAATTAGTAACATGTCGCACAGGGTGGCCAACGACAAAAACATGTCCCACTCCCCCCTTCTCCCCCTTTTCCCTCTTTTCTAGTCCCAAGCCCCTGTGCGGGTTCAAATAAATTTCAGTCCGTTATGATTCGGGCTGTAATATTAATTACTGAGAGAGAGAGAGAAAAAAGAAAAAAAACCTGTGTTTGTAAGAGAGAGATTGGTCCTGACAAGGACCGTTAATATCGGGCAGGGGTTGTTTTTTGGTGTTGCAGTTTGCTAATAGAATAAAGAGGGATAATGTGGGACCTGTGCTTTGAAATTTGTGCCAAGTTATTAGAAGCTCTCTTTCGATAGCATTGGTTGGCCCTGATAAGGGCCGTTAGATTTCAATTTGATCACCCTGTTTTATTCAGGAGGGAGTTTTCTTGTCTACTCCCCTTACATCTGGCTCACAGAGAAATAGCTATAGGGTGTTAACGTGTATTTATAAACACTACCCTCTTCTTCTTCTTCTTGTGGACAGATGGGGAGGTCGTCGAGTAAGTTAGCGGCAGCTATTGTCTGTTGTTGGTTCTCCTGTTCTTCAAAAATGATGGTGGAGAGGTCTTGCAAGGGAAAATCCACGGGGGCTGTTGGTATATTTTCATCCACATAGTCGTCCGGCTGGACTGCTGGCTCTTCTGGTGGTCGAGGGGCCAGCAGCGGAGGAGGGGAAGGGTGCATGTGTCTCTGCATGGTGGTCTGTAGTAATTCCAACCACCCCTCTTCGCTGACTGTTCTTGATGAATTAATAAGTGTTCGTAAATTCTCCGCTGTTCCTCTGCCTCCTCCCGATACACTGTCTTCGTTCTTGTTGAGTATCGCACTCCATTCTGTGAATTCTGCCAACCAGAAGGCTTTAACGGCGTCCAGCATCGCCTTCTTCTGGCGTCTTGATATTCTTTGCCGGCGGGAGGCCTTGGTGGTGGTAGACATTGTTGCTATACCGTGGCTGCTGCTCATTTTCTTCTTGTTGTTCATCTGGCAGTGAAAGGTTTTGGAATGGCCCGCGTCAAGCTGGCTGCTAGCTTATATAAAAATTGCGCGGACGTCAGCGAAATCGTTATATCTGTTTCGTCTACATTTACGCTGAACAAAATATTTGTGTTTCTTTTGCAATTTTAAACGGTTGTCATTTTACAATAAATGTCAGTGCACGTATAAATTTTATTTCAAGTTGAACTCAGGCAACTCATGGTGTAGCATTTAAAAATTTAGCAGGATAGCGCTAGACTAAGCCGCTATTTTTAATAATTTTATCGATTTTTAGACGCGTAACGTTCTGGTACGGTAGTGTGGAAAACCCGGTACACTGGCAATAAATGGGTTTTCCTGGCTAAAAATACGTCAAGTATATTTCTCACAGCCTTATAATATCACCCTGAAAATTGTAAATGGTTTATCCAGAGAAAACTATAAAAAGTATAGAAAAAATAGCCTTCGTTTCACTGCAAGAAGGTCACCGTGCAGAGTTCCCAATCATTTTGGTGCGCTGTGGATGACGCCATCTAGCGGCCGATACAAGCACTGAGAATGGAATGTCTATCGGCTTGAAAGGGGTCATCTGCTAATAACCAATAGGCCGGTGAAACGTTTGGAGACCATTTTCAATGTTGCCTTCTCTCCCACCTGTGAGCGAATTCTTAATTGTTACAGTCCAGGCACAAATGACACGCAGATGTAGCGTCGCAAAATGTTCTGAAGTATATTTATCTTGGAGCGCGCGCCTACAAAATTGCATTGTAATCTGAATTTAATTATTTTCTAGAACAGGGTACGATACGAATTTTATTACGATGAAATATTTTTTTACATTACGAGTCATTAGCAAGAATGCATATATACACATTTGCCTGGACGGTGTTTTGTCATTCACCACTATGGCAGCGCACGGAACGGAGCTCGCCTTCTTCCAACTCACGTCTGATGTGATTCTCATCGTCTATGACCATGAACTGCAGCTCATCGAAGAACATCCCCGAGAAGTGAAGCTATGTTTAAGCCTACCAGGCTGGACTCTATTGACACGGTTGTTACAGGGAAAAGAGCCCGAAGTCGATTTCATGCACGTGGGAGTCGGTGTTTACCTGCGAGGTGGTAGAGATGATTCTTTTTTTCCCCGGTTAGAACAGTGTGGTGGTACCGCTATCCTACTCCGGCCGGCATTATGGCAGGCGCTGAAAGCTATTATCACCGACGTCCACGACGTACTCTACCCTGAGGCCAACTCTGTAGCCACGCGCACTCTTACACCGGACTGTACCCTATTGTTCTATCCCCAACGCGTGGAGCTCATCGATGACGATAGTCGATGTTGGTGTACGTCTGAACGTGTGTTATGCGGTGACCTCGACGGGGATAGCATTCACCTGTGTGACGACGTCTACATTTTCCGCGGTCCTTATTTTGCTCGACTCCTCTGTCTCAAGCGAGGTGGTTTTACTCTGGACCCCGATCTATGGACGGCTTTGCAACAAGTAGTCCCCATGGTCGATGAAGTACTATCTCCACAGGAGCCTCTCACAGAATAGTACGACTCATGTCTGTACCTGACACTATAAATACCAGGGGTGAGACAGTGTGTGTGTCATTCACCGTTCGACATTTAGAGCAAGCATGTCATCCGACCTACGAGCCATTCTGCCCCTTATACCCCAGGTGGGGTTATACGTCTATGAAGATAAAGTCACCCTGGTGAAAGACTGTGGAGCTATTTGCTGGGCGCCCGCTGAGACTCTATCGAATACGGTGACGCTACAGCGTGACGGCTGGACTAAATTTAAACGGGTGTTGAACGATGAGCTCGACGGACACCTCATCCACATAAACAATGCCATCTACGTATACCGTGGGCCTTTCTTCGCACGCCTGGGCCGCTACCAAGACCCTACGCGAAGCTTCACCCTAGACCCCTCTCTGTGGTCAGCCTTGGAGAAAGTAGTGCCTATTGTGGACCAGCTGTTTACACCGGACGAACGATCATCAGACGAGTTGGCGTGGGCTCGTGCTATGGAGGACGCGCTGGCTGAACCCCATGAAAAACAACATGAATCCGATACAGCCGGGGAAGACGAAAGTAGTATATCTATAGGATGCATAGAGGCTATAGTGTCAGTGTCATCTGATGAAGCGAACACACATGACGGGGACCCAGGGGCACCCCGATGAGGGGTAAGAAGACCGTAATGAGGCGGTCCCGAAAGGGAAAAAAGGAGTCAGCATCTACAGTGAACAAGGTGTTAACCGATTTGTATTACAACCCTACCAGTCCAGCCGCGTATAGCGCTGTGGGAGCGCTCGCTCGAGCTGTCCATTCCCAAGGCATCAGTCGAACTGAAGTTCGAGACTGGTTAAAAACCCAAGACACTTATAGTTTACATCGAGCAGCCCGACGACATTTTCGCCGTAACCGAATCATCGTAGGAGGTATAGACGCGCAATGGCAGGCTGATTTAGTGGATATGAGTCGATTTGCACCTCACAATGATGGATATCGGTACATATTGACCTGTATCGATATTTTATCCAAGTATGCCTGGGTACTACCCATTCCAACCAAAACAGGAGAGAATCTAATACGGGCGTTCCAGCAGATTTTCAAGACGGGGCGCAAACCCCTTTATTTGCAAACGGATGAAGGTACAGAATTTCTCAACCGACCCTTTCAAGCCTTTCTTAAGAAACAGAAGGTATTTTTCTTCCATACGTACAACGAGACCAAAGCCTCTGTGGTGGAACGATTCAATCGCACCTTCAAAGGACGAATGTACAAGTATTTTACCGCCCAAAACACCCGACGGTACATCGATGTACTACCTCAACTGGTGCGAGGGTACAATCGAGCCTATCATCGCAGTATCCAGCGAGCTCCCCTCGATGTGACAGAACGCAACGAACATCAAGTGCGTGGTACGCTGTACTCACCCAGTCCACCACCACTCACGTCACCCCGTTACCAACGCGGAGATGTGGTACGGATCAGTAAAGTGAAAGACCAATTTGAGAAAAGTTACTTGCCCAACTGGAGTGACGTGCACTTTGTCATCGTTCGCCATAAACCTCGACAGCCACACGTCTATCAACTGGAAGATCTACAAGGAGAAACACTGCAAGGCACGTTTTACGAGGCAGAATTACAACCCATAGTGAAAACACCGAAAGACTACTACACGGTGAAAAGATTTTGAAAACGGAACGTCGACGTGGCATCCCCTATCATTTCGTCAAATGGCAAGGATGGCCCCGTTCGTTTAATTCCTGGGTGTCAGGCCGTGACATGAAACGCCTATAAATTCTATCCCCTATCACCGCCATCCTTCAGTGTAGGGTTGTACCATGGATAGTGCACATCTACCCTTACTGTTACGTTCTCGAAAAGCACAAGTGGGTACTATAGTGTGTCTAGTAGTGCTTGTGGGTACGTTATTTGGAGGCGTGTTCTACGATTTGGCGTACGTGATATCCTGTTTCAACACCTTGCGTCCCACAATTCCACCTCAGTCATCCACCACTTCGACCACCACCACCACTACGACGCTGCCTACGCCATCCAAGACGTCAAGGTACCGCCACGTATCAACCCAGACACCTACGTCTACCACACCGTCTACTCCATCCACTACATCACCTGACCGCTACAACCATCCACTCACGCCTACGACGTCCCGTACTACTACTACGACGCTGCGTACTACGACGCTACGTGATCCGCCGTCACCCCTGAGAAGCGACGATCCTTCCAGCCCATCACCACCACCACCACCACCTAGTACCACCACCACTATCACTCCTACGACGCTAAACACATTTAGAGTGCACGAATCACGTTTACCACGGCAACGGTACCCGTTCGACTACGATCCCCGGTGGGATCCACGAGCACGGTGGTGGGCCTCTGAACGCCGAGCGCAAATCACCAAATAAAAAAAACTAAAAAAAAAAAACTATGGATCTTCGGTGGCAGCATCCTTTCACGTGTCTCATCGCTGGACCGACAGGGTCGGGAAAAACACACTTCGTTCAACGTCTCATCCAACACGGGTCAGCCCTCATTTCACCTCCTCTAGCTCGCATCCTGTGGTATTATGGAGCTTGGCAACCCACGTACGAGGAACTGGCACGTGTCCCGGGACTCACCTTAATGGAAGGCTTACCCCCTGAGGATACACCCAAAGACACGTTGGTGGTGGTGGATGATCTCATGACGGAAACGGACAGTCGAATCACCCGTCTCTTTACCAAAGGAAGCCATCATCGTCGGTTGAGCATCATCTACATCGTGCAGAATCTCTTCAGTAAGAACAAAGAGCACAGGAACATTAGTTTGAATGCTCAGTATGTGGTGTTATTCAAAAACCCCAGAGACGCTTCCCAAATTACGCACCTGGCCCAACAGATGTACCCTAAAAACACGGCCTTTGTACGAGAAGCCTTTGAAGATGCTACCCAACGAGCTCACGGGTATCTACTCATCGACTTGAAACAAGACACGCCCTCATCCCTTCGATTGCGTACCCACATTTTTCCCGGAGAGGTGCAGACGGTGTACACACCCAAATAAAAGAAGAAGACAATCCACTCTAGCCGTCACTCATCATGTCTGCACGGGTACGCAAGCACGCGCCAGCCCTCCGCGTTTTACGCAGCGCGCCACCAGAGGTGGGCCGGGCCCTGGTGCGCGAGGCGGATCCCGACTTGGTACGGTGTTTGTGTGAAGTGGCGCATAATGTGTTAAAAGGCAATGTTCCGCTCAGTCCTCTGCAGAAAGGGAAATTGCAACGGCACAAGGCGGGTCTCCGAACGTTGGTAAAGAAGACGGGTAGTGTGAAGAAAAAGAAACAGGTGTTACAGCGAGGTGGATTTCTCGGCGCACTCCTCGCACCCTTAGCCGCTACTGTACTGGGGCCGTTACTAGGCTCCATCTTGGGACGCTAACGGCATGGAACATACGAAAGAATGATGCTGGTCGAACCTCGACTGTTACAGAGTTTGCAATCACCCTATCCCGTGCCTGCCACAGTGCAACAACTGCAGTCTCTGGATGAAGAGATGAATAGTATACTCCAACGTCGACTACCCGATCACGAGAAAATTCAACTCTACCATAATACGCTGAACCGGTACCAGACGTTTATGGATCAATATAGAGGGAGTAGTAGTAGTACACCACAACTACCCACAACGCCCACAACGCCTACACTCACACCCTCGCCACCACCATCCTCATCCTCTGCCTCACCTCAGCTGGAACAGGAAGTGTTGGCCAGTGTGCCTAAAGCCTTCAAGACCAAGGCGCGTTTATTGTTGGACCGGGTGAAACAGAATGCCGATATGGGTTGGAACGCTGAAGGAAAACTACTGATTCGAAACCAAGTGGTGCCGGGGTCTCATATGACCGATTTAATCAACGATATGGTACGTTCTCGCAAACACTCTAATCCACCGGGCTGGGAAGCCTTTGCTCAGGGGTTAAAAGACACACACACCCCTCCAGAATTGGTAGGAAATCGTGAACGCTGGAAGTGGATGCAAGCACCCTCTCGACTTCCCCATACCTGGGAACGTGAATGGCAACCGCAGACACCGCCCAAAACACCCTTACGGCGGGACCGTTCTTTTCACCCCTATGCTACCTCTATACCGGCCACACCATCGCCACGACGATCACGACGCCGAGGTAAGGCGCCCAAGGCCTGGGAACCCTACTAAGGGAGGGTGATCCCCTATAAAAACCCGGTGCAGAAGCCAGAACAACTCAGTCGTCATGTTTTACCTGACGTTGCCCAGTAATAGTTCACTCGATGTGTTTCCTGACAACACCTTGGCCAAGTATGTCACTCAATTACCACAGCCGTTACATTTACCGGGTCGGTGGGAATGTGGACTGGTAGATATTCAGTACCCTTACTCGTGGTACAACGTACGAGACCAAGAAGTATGGTACGAAGTGACGTACGAAGGCAAAGTCACCAAACTCATTCTCCCCGAAGGCCAATACGATACGCCCCAGAAGTTCATAGAGGGTCTGCTGTCCTTGTTGGAGTACAAGTCTCTACGGGAGGCCACGAATAAATCAAAACCCCTGCAAGTCTACCCTTTCAAGAATCACATAATCTTGACTGTCAACCCACACAACGACAAGGCCTGTATCCTGCTGAGCCCTAACGTGGCTGTGACACTCAGTCCTACACTACAGCAAATGTTAGGTCTGCCTTACAGAGTGTACCCGGGGCCCACCACCGACAACGGTAACGATGTGATGGATATGAAAGTAGGCATGTACGCACTCTACGTCTACTCGGACGCAGTGGACAACCATATTGTGGGTGATGTGAACACACCTCTGTTACGAGTGGTGCCCATTAGCAAGTCGTATGGCGATCAAGTCAACCAGAGTTTCAACCATATACTCTATCTGCCCGTACGACATACCGATATCAATACGATCACGGTAGATATAAGAGATGACACGGGACACCCGGTGCCATTCGAACGAGGAAAAGTGGTGCTGACACTTCATTTCCGACAAGCCCGTTCTCCTCACTTCGTATAATGTACGTGCCTTACCAATGTCATACACCCAGCTATGCCGACTACTACAAGAAACAAACGGGGGAAGGCTTGCCCATCTTTAGCGGTGCACGCATGCAACGAGGTCACGGATTGGGAAACATACTGGGCAGCATTGTGAAAACGTTCTTACCCTTGGTGACACGGGGTGTCAAAGCGGTAGGCAAACAAGCGGTACGCAGTGGATTGCGCGTGGCTGGTGATGTGATGGGAGGCACAGCACCCCGACAAGCCTTGAAACGACGGGCTAAAGAAGCCGGCAGCGTCTTGATCGCCAAAGCCCTTAAAAGACAACCCCGGACACAGCGAAGAGTCATTCGACGTCCAACACACCGACGACGCACACCCCGGAGGACTAAGACCCACAAGAAGAAGAAGAAGAGTAGTAGGAGAGACATCTTCGCATAATGGCATTCATTCACTCCGAGTCGTGTCCGTCTACCAACAGTGAATTGGATTTGTGGACTATTCCACCCACCCAAACCAGTGTAGCCGAAAGACGTTGGGTAGAACATCGACCCCTGGCTAGTCTGACGGGGACGGGCCCTGTGGAATTTACCATTGAAAACAAAGATACAGCCTACCTGGAGTTAGCCCACACCTACTTGTACGTGAAAGCCAAAATAGTGGACGCAGCCGGGGCCAACGTAGCGGACGATGCAGTAGTAGGCCCAGTGAATCTTTGGCTGCACTCCTTGTTCCAACAGGTGGATATGAGTCTGAGCGATAGACTCATCAGTACGTCCACCAATACGTACCCGTACCGAGCCTACAGGGAGACGCTGTTGTCGTACGGTGTAGATGCCAAAAAATCACACTTGCAAGCCGCGCTGTACTACAAGGATACACCCGGCGCCATGAATAGCGTGCTGGCTGCCAATAATGGGTTGACCAACCGCAAAAACTTGACAGCCGATAGCAAGTCCGTCGATATGATGGGACGACTCCACGCCGATCTGTTCCTGCAAGACCGCTACATGATGAACGGTGTATCCATTAAGATCAAGTTGATCCGTTCCACACCTGCGTT
>JAVTVY010052592.1:0-27928 GCA_036873755.1 Hanleya hanleyi
ATTGGGGTATGGAATAGAGTATATTGATGGAAAACCTGGAAAAGTGCTTGAGACATTAGGCCCCATCACACCCACACCTCCCCATGAGAGGATCCCCTCACCCAAATCAACACGTTAGCGACAGAAATGAGACCCTGTGTGCCTAGTTGTACCAACTTGCTTGTGATTTTGTGCTATAGGCCCAACACAGCAACACTTCATATTTTGTATGTGTACAGTATAGCATCATCATTGATGAGAGAATGCTCTTCAAAACACACCTCATTTTACCGACACTTCGTTCTGATCTGTCTCAACATCATATGATGAGGATTCAATGCGCTTGGTATAATTTTTTATACTGGTGTTACAGGTCACCTTCGCCTTCACCTTACTGTATCAATGACCATGGACTTGTACATGTATCACATTCACATTGAATGGTGATGGCTGATGAGAATATTGCCCCTATGGGACAAATGACTGGATTCCACGCAGCAAATATTTATTGTGTAACAGTGAGAAGAAAATTAATTGTATAAACATTCCAAGCCTCATTGAACACAAGCCGCACCATACTTGATATGAATATAACGTGCGTACATTAGCTCGCTTGGACATCGCTTAGTTAAATATGGACAGACTCGCAAAAATCTCAAAATTTTCAAAAACCACAAAAATGCCCTCAGCTTGTACAGAGTAAGTAAAAATACTTATGTACAACTTGATGTTTAGAAATGACTGTGTTGAGCGGTTCTATTCCCAACTTCTCTTTTATTCTATGTCATAGAGGACAGGGTTTGGTAGATAATTAAAAACTGTATTAACTCGGCTTCACATTTTAAAGAATGACTTTAATTGAGCCAAAGATGAAAGAGAAATACACTTATAAAAAAATCTATTTAAAAAAATATATGTTTATATTAATTTCCATAATTTATTGAAAAAAACTATACGTAGACTTCGACCACCCAATATCACACAGGCCAGGCAACTGTGAGAACAAGTGAAAGATACCCATCAAGTTGAGCGGATTTGCAGATAAACAACAACAAAAAATTGCACTTTGTGCCTCACGAGGCCCTTCTCCATAGAGTGCATGCCAGTTATTTTTCTAGACTACAACAACAACAGTTTTTGCCTGTATCACAGTCCGAGCTTCCGATTACCCTTCAACCTTACCCAGACGACGGATAATTTTTGACAGATTGTCCGGCTAGGTTGTTGATCGGATTCACAGATCATGAATTCCACCGTGACGGATTCACCGTTGGGAAGACTTTTTCTTTATTCAAAGTCATGTACTCGGAAGTTCCGTGGTCATACCCATGTAGTTTCAAGTTTAGTTTGCTATTCTATATGACATCTGTTTACGGATCCATGAAAAATCTACAGATGATCCAGCATTTTCAGTAAATCATGCTTCGAAATGTTCGTGACGGAATCACCTGAAACGGACATGACTCTTGACTAGTGTTGCTTGTCTATTTTTTTGCTGCTCTGTTTCAATCTGACTATTCTTATATGACATATCTTACTAACATACAGTACCCAAGGATGATAAGATTTTTTTCATCGTGAGAAAAACGCGACTGGATCATCCCAGGGGTTAAATCTAGTCCGTGACGGAATCGACAAAAAATCGTGATGGAATCACGAGTGCGCTTTTTAAATCTTATCGGTAAAAGTGCTTTATTAGAGTGAATTTATCTCTTCTACTTAGAAAATTAAAACTCTGACCTCTTATTTTTACTAAGGTGTACAGCTCCCGCCACATGCATATCTTTTCTGCAGATGTTTCAAAATAGTATAGTTTTCAGTAAAGTGCAATTTTTCTTCTTTGACAATTTAGAATTTCCCGAGTTCTTCATGTTAAAAAATTGCGGGAAAAATATTTCGCTATTAAAACACATCTTCTCTATTATTGGCTTGTTCCCGGGGATCATAGAAAGCGAATAGAACAAACAGCATGCTAATATAGGGGCTACTACAGAATGTGGAGTGAATTTTATGCGAAAAAGGGCTGTTTAGCAATGTCCGCTTTTCCGTGGAATTCATGAGCGCACGATTGAAGTATCATGGGAAGATATATATTTTCAGTCGCTATCTCCCCCCCCCAATCTTCAAACAAAAGGAAAAGAAAAAGCCGAGAGAGCGCCTCGTGAGGCAGAGTTATTTTTCCAGACTACAACAACAACAGTTTTTGCCTGTATCACAGTTCGAGCTTCCGATGACCCTTCAACCTTACCCAGACGACGGATAATTTTTGACAGATTATCCGGCTAGGTTGTTGATCGGATTCACAGATAACGATTGAAGCATGGGAAGATATATTTTTTCAGTCGCTATCTCCCCAACCCTCACCCCCAAA
The DNA here is from genome assembly GCA_036873755.1 of Hanleya hanleyi. Classification (NCBI taxonomy): domain Eukaryota; kingdom Metazoa; phylum Mollusca; class Polyplacophora; order Lepidopleurida; family Hanleyidae; genus Hanleya; species Hanleya hanleyi. The sequence continues at coordinate 2,351 of JAVTVY010052592.1, forward strand.
CTAAAAAAAAAGAAAAGATAAAGCCGAGAGAGTTCTTCGGAGTTTTACGTTTTTGACCTCTGACTTTGAATTTGACTTCTCACTTCCGACTCGCATCCTGGTGAATGACACTCGTCCTTTATCTTTTTGCCGATTCAGAGATTCTCGAGGAAGTTTCCAATTATACTATCTGGAATGCGAGTTTTTCTTTCGTGAAAATTTACTCTTTATGAAAGCGCAGGTTTGTCTTCGTCGAAAACCGGCAATCTGTACCAGCGCGAAGCTATACTGTACACGCGCGAATTATACCCTCGAATAAAGAGACCCGGTGGAAGCGCTGCAAAGGATACACACCTTTTGTGACGTAAGCATTCATTTGTGTCCAAAGAAAAGATTCAAGATTTCGTCGGGAACCATGACGATCCCTATTGGAAATACTATGAGTCGTGGGTTCCCCATATGACAATTATTTGGCGCGAGATTTCACGTTGCGCTCCTAGACCTCCGTCTGATCGACGGAGGTAAAAACATAGGCTAGCTTCCTGCGAGAGAGAAGCGGTCAACAGTTTAAAATCATACCGGGAAGACATCATGATGTTCAAAAAATATCAAATCCGTATCGCTGATCAGTTTTCGTAATCCATATGCTGATAGCAAATTATTACGAGCATAGCGAGCAAGTTCCGTGGTGTAAGGTTACTTGTGTCTAATTCCGCTGCAGCTGGGGCTGGGGAAGTACGATCTCATGTATTCAAGATCCTCATGGTGTGCAAAGGAACAGTGACAATCAAAGCGTGACTGAGATACATCATACTCTATGTAACGTCTGTACAACGCAACTGAGAATACCGATTAGTGATATGGGTCATGGAAAACTGTTGACCGCTTCTCTCTTTCAGAAAACTAGCCTATTGTTATTTATATTATGATTTGCTTGGTGCTAATGCTGTTATTAGAATTAGGCCTCTGGGTTATGGACACGGAAATTCCTTCATAGACGATGGCTGAATATTGGATGACTGTCGTGACGCTTGAGCAAACTTCTTATGGAAAAGAATAATCGTTACGATAATCTGCATCTGCATAACATTGGTTAGCTATTTCTTTTTACCACTGCCATTCTTCACCCGAAATTATGAATCAGAATCGTGTTTCTGGGGTATGTATCCCAGATGGTATATCTATTTCGCGATTGATGGACTATTTCTTTGGGCGTTTCCTTCTTTGGACATATTCATCACTTCTACTTTATTCAGAATTGCTAGCGTCTAGAGTAAGCGAATCACTGGACGGACGACATCTATTCGAGGACAGCAATCTCGTGTCACGGCCCCCACACTAGACACCCAATATCGGTGCATCGGGAAGAGCTATTCTAATCCGAGAGGCCTGTTGCTCACCATGCCTTATTGGGAATATTGACTTGAAGGCGAACAGATAGTCACTAGATCAATACCACCCCACCTTCCTGATGAAAACATATTACCAAAATGGAAGTTGATCTACGTATAATTCATTATATGAGATAATGCTTGTGAGTGTTAATCGTTCGTTGATGATCAGGATGGCTTACTATCATAATTGGAAACTGTAGATTGCCCATCCGTTGCACGGATCTAACTTTTGCTTGTACATGAACGGCTCGACTTTTGTTAAAAAAAAGAGCCAGTCCACATCACAAGCGTCTGGTCCGTCATTCATAATTCAGCCGTCGTCCATAGGCGTATTCCATGCCACGAAGATCTCACAGTGAAACATATTCTTGTTGACTGTAGAGATTTTAAGATTGTAAGAGATTCTTTTTATCGAGCGACTACTTTGGAAGATCCGTTTGGTCGAATGAGAGAGGACTGTTTCTTAGGCTATTTGAGAGAAATCGGTTTGTTGCATAAGTTTTAATGCATGTTTTAATTATTGGATTACTAAGTTATTAACTTGAATACTTAGAATTTTGTTTGATGGTCGCTATATACATGTAGCTGAAATATTGCTGAACGCGACGTTAAACCTTAATTCTCTCTCGCTCTCTCTCTTGTACAGAACGTGTAATACGGTACTAAGGACTTCCCGTAACTCACGCAAAATTCCTGTGTGGATAAAGAATTACAACACATATAAGGGAAGTGGGAAGAGGTGCCGACATACTGACAGAGTCACATGACTTCACAGTATAGTCTTCCGGTTAACCTATTCTAAAGCACATACCAAGAATCTAACGATTCTTGATATGTGTTGTATCTCAGATACGCTTTTATTGTACCTGTTCATGTGGCAACTTGAATGATATGACCATACGGCCCCTAGCACCGGCAAAAGCGGTATTAGATACAAATCTAGAGTGCTATGATGGAAATGCTCCGACAACTCGTATATTGGTAATTGGTGAGCTGTTTCGCTGTGACAACTCGTACACTGGGGATTGGTGAACTGTATCGTCGTCAGATGAAAATGACGGCATTTAACAGAAAAGAATAGTCTGTAAGGCCCGATGTCGACCCAGCATCAACTTCCCACATATGCCAACATATATCAAAGACCAAAAGGTCTGTACAGGGGGCGGGCATCGGGGACGAAACGTCCACCAGCAGAATCTCGCCATATACAGGTAAAAATTACAACACATATAAGGGAAGTGGGAAGAGGTGCCGACATACTGACAGAGCCACATGACTTCACAGTATAGTCTTCCGGTTAACATGTGTAATGTTTGCTTACCTGACTCGTTCATCATCTATTTCTTCTGTGTACCTGGAGAGCATGTGCGTCGGACGCTGGCACTTAGGGTTACATCATCTGGAGACACCTCTTTGGAAGCTTTTTTTTTCGTTCTCCACGACTTCAGTCTGTGAACCTGGATAATAGAAACCTACTAGTACAATGAGAGACCAGGATACCATCTGAGTATCAGAAACCTAGTAGTACAAGGGAAGTCCTGGATATCACCTGGGTATCAGAAACGAACCTGTCCAATGGGAGTCCTGGGTATCAGAAACGTACCTGTCCAATGGGAGGCCTGGATATGATGTGGGTATCAGAAACGTATCTTTACAATGAGGGACCTGCATTTCTTCTGGTTATCAGAAACGTAGTTGCACAATGAGAGATCTGCATTTCATCTGGGTATCAGAAACGTAGTTGCACAATGAGAGACATGCGTATCTTCTGGGTATCAGAAATATACATTAGAAAAATTGCACCTTTCGTGAATGGTTTTCCCCCCAGATAATTTCCTATCATTTTATTGTGAATGATGAACATATGAATACCAGTGTGTTTTAGAGGACTATATCGTCATTTTGAATTTAATCATGACGCTAAAAGTGGTGGATGATGGTAATAATCAAAATGTAATAACCGATGCTAATTACGTCAGCATGCTTGGCCGATAAAATTTCCATGTTAAAGACGAATCTTGAAAACCGCAAATTTGTGACGAGTCCAATGACCGTCATTTTCAATTTACCCGTATTTTCCTTGGCTGGAAATTATTCAAAACCATACACACAAATTTTAAGTTATTTTAGTATGATATAGCACACTTCGATCCTGCCGAATATGCATATTTTCGTTATGTGTGGCACAGAATTGCCTCCTAATAAACGAAAACTAAAAAAAAAACGACTTTTGGATGATGACCACGTCTGGATGACCTCGTTTCAATTTTCGATGACGTCGGCTACCAGTTTCAATTTGCCAGTGACGCTCTACGGGTAATTTTCCTGTCAGTGAGCATGAGAACAGCCCAAAGTTTGATATTGTAATATTTCGTTTTAACGGAGTAATAATAAAACGTTTAATGAATGTGTCGGAAACCCCAAAATCCAATATTGTTGTAAATCAGGGTATAGGGTAAAAACAATTGCTGCATAGTTGTTTTCAGCATGTACTTACCACGCGACACCCGATCTTACAATACTCGTTCATATGACGTGTCCAAAGTGATGGTGCTACGAAATGAAAGAAATGCTGACAGTTGCTTATTCGGATTTTTTCCCCCTTCAAATCAAGATTCAGACATGTGTGTCTGGTGCTAGGAAATAAATTAATGTGCAACCGTGAGACACCATGGCAATAATGTCAGACATTTTACATGTAGCACCTCTGCAAATATGGTCACAAGGAATGTCGGATGATAATTGTTGAGGATAGTGTCATTACTTCTACCAGCAGTATCTATGTCTATCATAGCCAAGTTTACATGGCTTTGTTCGTTCCTACTCAGCCATGCTTCCTCTTATTGAATTTACATGTACCAGCCGCGACCACAAGGCTCCATCGGCCCTACCCTCTTTATCCTGCAACAAAACAACCCCTCCCCATTCTCTGCCCATTATTTGTTTGAGTTTGACAAACAGTTCGATAGTCATAAGGAGCTGACATTTCTGCAACCAATCTTCAAACATCAACGGCCGATTGAATTTTCACCAGCACCGCTATCATTTTCCTACAGGTCACGTGATCGGTACGCTGCGATACATGCCCATCACGTGACCCGTACGAATAGTAATGAGAAATCCAATCGGCAGTTGAGGTTTGAACCCCGATTGCAAACACATCAGCTCCTCATGGCGATCAAATTATTTGCCAAACTAGGTAAAAGTAGTGACCAGAGAGTGGGGAGGGGTTGTTTTATTGCCGGATAGAGCCGTACGGCCGATGGAGCCTTGTGGTCGCGGACAGTACATGTAAATAATAAGAAGCATGACTGAATAGGAACGAACGAAGCAATGTAAATTTGACTATGTCTATTATGTATCATACTCTCACGCCTTTGCTAGGCCCTTCAAGTAAAAGAAACCTCAAACAGGGCCAACAGTATTCGCTGATATAACGTAAGCTATTCTAGAATTAAACGGATGGTTTGATATAAAGGCCAGTTTGCTACAGTAAAAGCGTTGCTATACATTTTTTCAAATTTGTTCTTAAAGGCATTAACTGGCAACACTCCTTTTGAACACCTGTCGGAATATATATAATGTTTTAACGTCTTTAAAATAGTATTTTTAATTTGTTCTCTCTTGAAGGAGTAAAGAATCCCAAATAAAAACATTTGTTCATTAAAGGCAAATGTTGTTTCGGCAAGTTCATGATATACTGTCTTGATTTTTAAGAATAGTTCTTGTACCTGTTCACATTCCCAGAATAAGTGTTTCCTCCTCGTTTGCACAAAACGTACACAAAGGTGAATCAGTTTACTTTATTTTGAAAGGAAACTTGTTTGTGGCCAATACAAAATGATTTATTCTATATTGGAACCACTGATACTTTGTATTTTTTGCCGTTTTAAAATTAGCCTTATAAATTTGTTTTTGTTGTTTAGTATTTATATTATCAAATATATAATTCCATCGTTGCTGTCCTCTTGGCACTATCTGGTTTTTCACTAGAATTTTGTACATATATTTTGATCCCTTTAAGAATATTTTGATTTGCTGTGGAATTAGGGGTGTTTGTAAATTATATGTCTTCATCCCATTTCCATTATCACCATGTTTCTTAACTGCCGATGTAACACGTAAAATTGTAAAAAGTTAACATTAATCTGATATTTTTCCTTCAAGCTTCTATGGGACAGCAGCGCATCATTTAACGATCATTTACCGTACGTACCCCTTTTTGGTACCAGGTTTTGTAAAAAACGGGTTTATTATCAAGCCATCAAAAGGATGGTGGCAAACGATGCCGGGGTAGTGACAAGAAGTCATACACACAAACACATTGACTGTAAATTTAAAGAAATAACATGAGGCACCAGAGGTGCTACAACTCCTCAGCCCCTGAATAGTCTAGACCAAGATGTTTTTATAGATGTAGAAGTTTGGATGCATAGCAGACAATTCAGACAGATGAACGAATGAATACACTGACGCAATGACGGATGGACAATCGGAATCCAGTATGTATGGAGATATACACTACAGAAGTTACGCACTGATGTTTAGAGATGTATATTACAGCATTAAGTTATTGCGCTGATGTAGGGAGATGTACATTACAGAAGTTGTCGCATTGATGTATGAAGATGTACATTAAGGCAGTAAGTTATCGCACTGATGTATGGAGATGTATATTACAGCATTAAGTTTTCGCATTGATGTATGGAGATGTACATTACAGAAGTTGTCACATTGATGTATGGAGATGTATATTACAGCAGTTAAGTTCTCTCATTGATGTATGAAGATGTACATCACAGCAGTTATCGCACTGGTAAGTTATCACATTGATGTATGAAGATGTACATTACAGAAGTTGTCGCGTTGATGTATGGAGATGTATAGTACAGCAGTAAGTTTTTGCATTGATGTATGGAGATGTACATTACAGAAGTTGTCGCATTGATGTATGGAGTGGGTGAGTGAGTTAATAGAATTTAACTTCGCTTTCAAGAATATTTCAGCTATATCACGATGAACCAACTAAGCACCACCCAGCCCAGTTGTGTTCCTGCTATTTCAAAGAAGAAATCTTTGAAGCAGCATTGATGTATGGAGATGTATATTACAGCAGTTGTCTCATTGATGTATGCAGATGTTCATTACAGCATTAAGTTGTTGCACTGATGTATGGACATGGACATTACAAAAGTTGTCGCATTGATGTATAAAGATGTACATTACAGCAGTAAGTTGTTGCACTGATGTATGGAGATGTACACTACAGAAGTTATTGCACTGAAGTTCGGGCCAAATTATCTAAGTGCACATTGTATGCATGTGACGGTTTTGGCCGTGATGCAGGATCTATCAGTGCGATCAGTCCTGGTAAATATACTTGGGGTATCGATAGGACAGCTATTTCAATGCCAGGTTGAACTTTATTGATGAGCACGACAAGGGCACCAAGGCCATCAGGTTATTGTGTCAGTTTGACAGTGGCCCTGATGTCAACATACCCTTGCAACACATGGGACCTAAATTAAAAAGTTGTTTGTTTGGGGTAACAGTCCCTGGTCAGTGTGAACAGGTCAGTCGGTCGAAGGTTTATTTTATTTTTTTTATTGGTCAGTCAGTTCACCGTCTGTCTCGCATTACGATGGGATAGGATTTTCAACAAAATATCGGAGCCAGTTTATCTCAAAGCATTGAAATTCTTCACAGTATCTGTATGTAATTTGTACATTTTTATTCTGAAATTTCAAGAAATCTATTCAGAATCAAAAAATCTCCAATACCTCGCATGTTACATGTTATTTTCATAGCGCCTAGTCACAATGGTACAACATTGCAAGCCCAACATCATTCTGCTTTGAAAAAAAAACAACAAAAACATGCGAGGTATTGAAGATTTTCTTTGATCCTGAACAGATTTCCTTCAAATTTCTGAAATTACATATAGATACTGTGGAAAATTTCACTTCTCTGAGAAGAACTGGCTCACTGAGGAGAACATATATTGCCGAAAATCCCATCCCATCGCTATGCGAGACATAATACACATGAGCTTGTTGATGGTCAGTTATTAATTATGATATTAATATTTATATATATATATACTCTCCTCCTACTCTATTATTGGAGTAGGAGAGTATATATATATATAATTATCATAAGTAATAACTGGCCATCAACAAGCCCCTGTGAGACAATAGTTCCAAAAAATCAAAAAATTATGAATCAGGTATTCCTTGTAGTTAATGACAAAAAAGTTACTGCTTTTTGGTATGACTGCCAAATATATATGCCCTATAATGCAGCAGAAATTTATCCCAAAATATCATGTCAAGGATGCCGCAAGAACCACGAATAAGCGTAACTTGTCGTTGATGTTGTTGTTGTTTAACTCCAGGCCTGTCGGATTGACCGTCGGCTTCACCAGTCCACACTGCCGTCTTCGGTTAAACAGCTACCTCTCTTCCCTCCATATTTCTGAGGATTATAGCCAAAATGTATGACTTCTCTCGACGTAACTCGGTATCAAATAGACAACGAATGATAATTAATATATTAACGAAAAAACGTTATCACAGATCACCTGTTACCACTTCAACCGGCCGCTGCCGTTGTTGTCTCTGACGGAATTTTGAATTCATGCCTTTGCTTTGCCTTTGCGCTTCCGCGATGGACGTACATCAACCAGAAAAGAGACAAATATTTATTCTCGTCATAACTATACCGTACTGCAAACGTGCTTGAAGAGTTCACCCCATTGGCAACCTGAGTTGAATCCTAATACGTTCCCATTTATTCGGCAAACTGGCCATTTACGGTTCTTCTTCCTGACAAAAACACAGCAGGGCCGCCATTTTTTTTCAAGCATGCGGTCTCGCGTCGGGAACCCTCGTGTTACTTTACCATGTTACAAATTTTGAGGACTCCCGATTGCCACTTAGTCCGGAAAATCAGCGAGACTGTTCCCACGAGTTTTCGAACTGTAAACATTTGATTTTCGTCGACAGATTTAGGGAACAAAAAAAAATATGTATATATATACATTTGTTTTTTTTTAAGTTTTGAGTCTCGGATATACACCTTTTTAATTTAGGCCCGGCTGTGAAGGGGAGTGGTTCATTGAGTTCTGTGATATGATAATTAAGCCCTCTTTCTTGCCAGTGCTTGCAATGTGTGTAACACTTTCTAGCCAAATGCACAAATAAATCAGATATCAGGACTTAATACCAAGTTGCTGGTTTTAAAATGTGGGTGTTGACTGCCACTGTAATAGTTAAGAAGCTCCAAAGAAGCAAAACTGCTGGATCTACATTAGATCTAAGTAATGTGTTCATACATTTCATATGAATGAGTCACTGGCAATACCATACTACTGAATATGCAAATGAGTCCTGCACTACACTGAATGAACCAATGGCAGACATACAACTTTACTATGGAGCTCTTGATAGGCTACATGCCAGTAAGTGTATGTAAATCAGTATGAAAGTAGGCCTAATGTATGCATACTTGGAGATCCCTTTTTAGAAGACTGGAAAATGGTAGAAAAATAAAAAAAAATGTAAAAAAATAGTTAATGACCGGTTAGACCTGAAAGTTTCAAAGGCACAAGTAAAACATAAAAGGATCATAACCTGTAAGTTTCAAGAACTTCCTTGCAAATAGTTTTCGAGATACGGCTCGGACAGACACACTGCTAGGGCCACAACAATACTCCTGAGCCCGTAGGGCTGAGGAGTAAAAAACACCACACGGCCCCTAGCATTGGCTTGAGTGGTATTAAGTCCTAGTCAATGGGGAAGACCTCATCTAGAATAACGCCGGATTTTAGTCCATTCATTTTACCGAATACTTATGTTTAGCGGAGTGAATAGAGTACATTGGTCAATATATATATATATATATAGAGAGAGAATTAAGGTTTAATGTCACGTTCATCAATATCTACATTCTAGCTCTAACTTTATAGATTTTAAGATTATAAGAGTTTCTTTTTATCGGACAACCACTTTAGAATATCTTTTTAGTCGGGTAAAGGAAGATTGTATTTTAGATCATTTGAGAAATCGATTTGTTGTACACATGTTAATGTATGTATATGTTTTTTTGTGTCGTATTGATTACTTCTGAATTACTAATTTATTAACTTGTTTTTGTTAGAATACTTAAAATACTTAAAAGTTTGATGGTCGCTACATAGCTGAAATATTGCTAAACGCGACGTTAAACCTTAATTCTCTCTCTCTCTCTTTCTAACTGATCCATAGTTATCACGCGAACGTTTAAAGATAGTCGGGTAAGAGAATGTGTTATAGGTTGTTTGTTGTAAAAGTTTTAACGCATGTGCATGTCTTTCGGTGTGTTGTGTTGATTACCTCTGGATTGCTGGGCTGTTGACTTGTTCTGCTAGAATACTTAGAAATTTGTTTTATCGTCGCTATATAGCTGAAATATTGCTGTACGCGACATTACACCTTAATTATCTCTCTCTCTCTCTCTCTTTATTGGAGGATTTTGATCGTCGTGCAGTTTACATACTGAACACGAATATATGGTATGCTCTACCGTATCAGTCCAACGTGCAAATACAACAATAATCGATATACTGAAATAACATAGCAAATCACAGGTCACCAGCAATAGCGAACAATTAATGAAATATCCCAGAATCTCAGACAAATATTTGTTACCATCCACCTGCTATTGTTTCAACCAATGCTTCGTCATAATTTAGCTATCCAACTGTGAGCCAGTGAGTCTTCTGTAAACTTTGAAGTATATATCACAGTTTAATCACGACTTAATAATTGGTTTTGCTCGTAACGCATTACTATTCTTGATCAAATATTTTTTTAAGTTTGACTTGTGTGAAGCGACAGGGCAGCTGAGTTTTCGTTCTGTTGAGCAATCTGGTTGTGGCATCGTTAAATGCTTTCGCTAATACAGAGACCACGTAGATGGTACAGTAAGAATATAGATAACACGTACACAGTAGTGTGAATATAGAGATCACGTACGTAGTACAGTGTGAATATAGAGACAACGTAGATAGTACGTTAGGAATATAGAGACTCGTACGCCTATTCTGTCCCGGGGATCATTGTTATAATGAAGTTTGTGAGAACGATTTCCTTGACAAAAGAACTTCAGCTTATAAGCTAACGAGAAGATATTTGTCAAATGAATTCTACGGCGACCAATGATGCAGGGCTTTCTTCGAACAGACTAAGTGACGCCGAGAGAACCGTCATCACTATAGTATTAATAACCGGTTCGGTGTTGGTGATTGCTGCAGCTGTTTTAGTTATCATTGGAACATTATGGGCTAAACTGGATACAGTTCGAAAATGCTGCAACACGAACACAAATCTCTTTGGTGCACTTTACGGTTTCGTATTATTACCGTCTTTATTGATCACTACCGATGTGATAGGGGAAGGTGCGGATCTAGATACTTCAATCTGCTTCGCTGTTCTTGGACTACAGCTATTCGCAATAATAGGTCAGTGCGTCTCGGTATTTATCACCTCACTGGTTGGTATTGTAACTATCAAAAGACCTTTGACCGCACAAGTTAACTTTTCGTCGACGAGTATAATTCTTGCAATAATTTGTACCTGGATTACATTGGTTTGCTACTTTTTTTCGCCACTTTTATTTTTCACACGACATGATGGAATCCAGACGTGTTCCTGGGATATATATCCGACATGGTATATTTATTTCGCCATTTATGGAGTATTTCTACCAGCGTTTCTTTTTGGATTCTTCATTGCCTTTGCTGCATTCAGAATTGCTCGCGTCCAGAATCTGCGTGTCGCTGGGCAAACAGCATCTTTACAAGGAGGACATTCTAATACCACCATTCCTTCGCAAACCATCCGACATCGAAATATCAGGAAATGCTATTCATGGAATCCTCAAGTGTACGCCCTCGTCTGGGGATTAGCACCTGCGCCGATATTTGTGAAACTCCATTATACGTCTTTGACTTATCCTTGGAGAGAAATTATTCCATCCACAATGCTTTCACTTCTGTTGTTGATTATTGCTCTGATGTATATACCGAGTAAACTGATGAGCGATGGTCTGAAACGATTTTGGGAAACATGCAAGCGGAAATTCTCGTAAAACGATTGTCTTTATCTATCCATACTTCTAATACGAGAGACGTGTTGTCCACTATCTATATCTAGCGGTTGCCTTAATCAGGATTTGAAGTGAATGAGAAGTGACTTTCCCGACTAATTTTGTGCATGTTGTGCGTGCTCCGTTCCCGTATATCGTCACTAAGAACCAGAGAACAATGAAGTCGTAGTCGTCGCAAGATTGTATGCCGGGAATCATTAGCTAAAATAGCGTCCTGGAAGCCGGATATATTGTCACAATGGAAGTTGACCATTTTGAACATTCTACGATTATAAGGCCGTAGATTTCTCCAACAGCAGATTGGTGTTGTGTTTTGTTGGTTGCCTAGCCACTTTGGCGTCAAAGGAAATACTCAGACCGATGAAATGGCTAACACAGCCCTAGATAATGAGGTTTATCCTGTCAGAATCCCTACGATTATAAGGCCGTAGATTTCTCCAACAGATTGGTGTTGTGTTTTGTTGGTTGCCTAGCCACTTTGGCGTCAAAGGAAATATTCAGACCGATGAAATGGCTAACACAGCCCTAGATAATGAGGTTTATCCTGTCAGAATCCCATATATCGATTTCAGAACCTCTATTTGTGCTTATGTGAGAAAGCTGTTTCAATCTTTATTTGATGCTGTAGAAAATAACAAACTTCATGAGTTTCAAATAAATTAGGACATATTCATCCGAGTAGCCAGAAGCGTTTCGATCAAGCCATGATAAGGCGTTGTAGAATTGGCAATACACGATTAACTCACGAAAAATTTACTAAAAAAGCAACCAGCCCGAACGTCTAACAGTGAGACATACTCTGATCGACTGTACAGATTTTAAGAGGTTCTTTTTTATCAAGAAGCTACTTCAGAAAATCTTTGTAGTCCGGTAAAAGAAGACTGTATTTTAGGTTATATGTTTTAATGTGTTGCATTACTAAGTTATTTGTCTTTGGAATAGGTATTTGGATTATGGACGCGGATATTCTTTAATGGACGACGGCTGAATTATGAATGACGGACTAGACGCTTGTATTTTTATTCCGTGTATGCCTGGATTCTGCTGGTGGACAAGTTGCCCCCGAGGCCGGGCCCCTGCACATCCCTACACTCATAATGAAAGTCACAAAAAAAATAATTGTAACCTTAGTGCAGGTACCTCGGCCGAGTCTCTAACAGTTCGAAATGCACTAAGACCTTTTTCAATCCTAATACCGACATATTTCTGACAGCAAAGCAAGGTCACGATATCAGACCTTGTAATATTTCGCTTGATGATTGTATAGCACCGAATTCTACATGTACTTATTTCAAGATTTCTAATTGTGGACATCGTGCATGTCTCACGTGTCCACTCTGTAATACTTCAGCTTCATTTAGTTCCGCGCTAACTGGTAACTCATATTCTGTTAACTCGTATGTTGATCTTAATTGTTCTACTACAAACTGTATTTATTTATTTTCCTGTAAGAAGTGTGGTCAACAGTATCTTGGCAAGACCACCCAAAGACTCCATCTTAGGGTGAACGGTCACAGAAAATCCGTTAGGAAAAACAATTGCTCATAGGTAAGCATTTTTCCGGACCTGACCAAGACTGGGATAACTTTAGTATTCAGATCATAGACGTCGTCTATTCATCTACCAAGGATTCCCCCTTTGGATTTGAGAGAAAAATCCGAGAGCGGGAATTATTCTGGATGCTAGAACTTGATTCGGTATTTCCGTTTGGTTTAAGTGATAATGTCAGTGGATTCGGCAATGCTACAAACCGCCGTTCAAATATATCCAACATTACCCAGTTATTTAAACCCCATCAACGGAAACATCGCAGCAATGGTTGGCGAAAGTTTAATAGTTCGATGATTCACGATCATATCACTTTAAATTATTCAGTGGGTTTAACTAACACACCCAATAGTTTACATAGCTTACGTACAGTTCTGTATGCGTTACCTCTGAGAGCTTTAGATCGAATAGCCAGAGATATACAACAATCTGCGTCTTCAGGAAATATAATACCACCAAAAATCAAGTATGTCAAGATATAGCGTATTTTCGGTTGTATCGTTCAGTGAACATAATCGAAACATCTCAAGATCGGCTTTTCTTGAAAGTCAACTACTTAAATAAAGGACAGGACATTATTAATTTACCTCGAATCCTGAATGATCCAGAGGTACGCAACGCTGTGCCAAACTATTTTAAGTTCACAGAACCTCCATGCATTTCATATAAGTATACTAAATCTATAGCCACCAAAATATTCAATTACTCCAATGCTGTCCAGGAGTTTGACTGGAACTTATACACGTCAGGAGGATATAGTTGTGATTGTAAATCGTCGAACTTTATCTATACACCATGCAAACATGTTGTGACTGGTGACCTTGATGTGGTGAGTGATAAGGACCTGAAATTACTCCTGATGAAAGGACCTAAATATAGAGAGCCGAGAAGAATAAATCTGAAGGCCGACCAGAAGATAGTCCTGTCTGCATTGGAACAGTACGTTATTGATTGGTCGAAGCGAGAAAAAGTTGAGCCTACAGTATTCGGTGATTGACTGGACCACGCCAAAAGCAAGGTCGTTGAAACAATCCGCCATACTTCCCCAGTACTCTTCCCCAAGCAAAACAAGTACTGAGAAACCTCAATTCGCAAGAAGTTCTTGCAAATCTCCAGAGTAAATTCGTCCTAGTCCCAGCAGACAAAGCTCCAAATAATATAATATTCATATGTAAATATTACTATTACCAGGTGCTGGTTAAAGCATTGAATGTAGACATATCATCATCAAATACGTCTACTTACTCCCAAACTTCATTTACGCTGGAAGATTTATTTAACAATCACAAAACGCTTCTCCGGGAAATAGGCATTTGTCTTCCAACCAATCATAACGACATACCAAAAGTATACTGGACTCCCAAAATGCATAAATCACCATACAAAGCTAGATTCATAGCTGGTTCTAGAAGTTGCACCACCAAGATTCTTTCAACCCTATTGATGAGGGCCCTTCAGGAGGTAAAAGCATTTTGGTTAAGGTGTTGCGTCACTATTTCTAAAAACTCTGGCGTTGAACGTAGTGGATATTAAAAAACTCAAAATGTCTTACGGAAGAACTTGATGCTAAAGGTCACATACCGTACAGACATGTATCCACATGGGATTTCTCGACTCTCTATACTACAATCCCTCATCAGGACCTTATCGACCGTCTAAGTTCATTAATAGTATCTGTGTTCAAGAAAACTGATCGTAGATATATTAATGTCGGAAGCCATAAAGCATTCTTCAGCTCTACTACATACAAGAGATATCATTCATGGATGTTTCTTTGTTTATAGAGTTGCTTGAATTTCTCATTAAAAATATCTATGTGAAATTTGGCAACACAATATATCAACAGCATATAGGTATTCCAATGGGTACTAATTGCGCACCCCTGTTGGCTGACCTGTATCTGTTCTCTTATGAATATGACTATGTGCAGGCGCTTTCAAAAACCGATCCATTCAAAGCCCGTTCCTTCCCATTCACCAAACGCTATATAGGCGATCTTCTCGCTGTGGATAATCGCTATATAAACAGTCCGGTCCAACTCCAAATCAGGGAACATTGGTAATGTTCCCAGATCAGGAAACTTAATGCCTGAATAGGAAATGTTGCAATTTTTTTTGTTTTGGCTTGAATTTACCACAAAACTCAAGATTCTTATTATCTTATCATTAAATACAGCATTTACATTAATAATTTATAAAATGATAATGAAAAGATTACAATTAAGAGGCTCATTGCGTGGTTCTTAGTGATACCCATTTCTTTGAGTCTACTTTTCTCAAAACTGCCACCCCTCACCACATTGGCATAATTGAGGAGAAATAATCCAACCTTTTCTATATATGGTGAAACATGTGCCTACCCTGTTAGCCTTTGTTAGCCTGAGATATTAACTTGTATAAACCCATGGGGTGTGTCTCTTGGTAAATGTTTCCTGATCTGGGAACCCAACTATCACATGAGCAAATGTTCCCTGATCAGGAAATAACCGAATGTTCCCTGATCAGGAAATAACAGAATGTTCCCTGATCAGGAAATAGCAGAATGTTCCCTAATCAGGGAATAGCAAAATGTTCCCTGAAATAGTATATTTCTGCTGAAGATGAATTATGGGAAAATTCCGAAACAGGGAATCTTGATGAAATATTCCCAAACTGGGAACTTACATGTAGTTCCAAATATAGTTAGAAAACAATTTTTTATCAAAATAATTTGCCTGACGAATTGAGTTAGTTTATTTGGAATGACAGTGCAAGCCATTGCAAGTACCGTACATGAATGTACGCTTAATCTGCGCTTTTCTGATTAATACTCCATTTCCAAGTTTAACCTGTTACGGTGTGACGTGTGAGTGCAATTTTTATGGAGCCTTTATGGTGGATATAGTGAACATTTGTTGATTTTGCTTAATATATCTGTGAGAGAGATTAAACATTCCATGGTACCGCTAGATAGTTTATGACAGTTTATGTGGCCTGCTTCATTCTCGAGACCTAAGAAGCTGACAGATTACAGGGAACCAGATACTAATATTTCCTGAATAGATACATGTAACATTGTAATCTGCATGATCCATTTCCACATTCGGAAAAACATTTTACATATTTTTCAAATGTATGTATCCTTTTTCGCAAGAAATAATATCGGTTATTCTCGAGACAATTTCACTGATATAAGAAATCATATCCATGGGTCGTCCACGGTCCAGTACAAGTGTTCGTCCAGTACATGTGTGTATGACAGGGGTAGAAATACGGTAAGTTCCCTAAGTATTCGCGACCCTAATTGAATTCGGAAACGGGCATTTTTCGCCAAGTCACGTGACACTGTTCCCTAAGTAATCAAAAACGGCCCATTCGCGGAAAACCGCGGTCCTAACTATTCGAAAATCCCCTATTTATCGTGGTCGTGAGATTGATATTATTATGTAGTTGTGCGATGGAAAAACTTCCAGATCAACGAGTTTCCTTAGAATTAATATTTGATAAACCTTGCAAACTCTTTGAGCATTTTGAACATAACCAATTGTAACAACTAAGTTGATTTTTATTATGTCTCAAACGAAATGTATCCAATGTTTAAACCGCAATTTCTCATGGTCATTAAATTGGGAATATTGCCGGTTTACGGGGACGTGCGATATTAAACATTGCCGATTGAAGAGAGCATACATTCGATATTATACTGAAAATATCGAAATGAAGAACTGGAAGTTACGTTTCATTCGGTCTTAAAAAAATATAATGCTGAAGTTTGACCGGACATTTGAACCACGGATTTTCTTCGTCGCGGGGTAGAAATTTACGATCAACCCCAACCCCAAGTTGCATTAATTTTGGCGACTGTATGCCATGTGCGCCTCACCCTAAAACCAGAAACGCGCCTGTTTGGGTCCGACTTCGGATTTTTTTTCCCGAAGACACGAATGTTGAGATTCTCAGCTATGATACTGAAAACATATTTTATACTGTTCAGACAAAAATAATTTAGAAACTTATCATTTCCAACGAACGTGGCGATTCAGAATATTTTACAGCCGTGGAATTCGCGGTGATGCATATATCGAAAGAAGTTTGCGCTCTTGTATTCAACTTTTCAGGAGCAAGCAATAGTACAGACTTATTCTCTTCAATCGCCCCTGGATAAAATAGAAACGATGATATTATTCAGAGAATTATCATGAAAGGAAAGCTGTGGCGTGCAGGATTAACCGTGACATATGGCTGCATCGAAATCTTCATAGCCGTAAAAAGAGTGGAACGGCGTCATTGTGCACGGTGTCATTGTTTCGTGGTTCGCATGGATCCTTAAAAGTTTGTATAATTTTTATATTGAAAATTAAAGGCCTTGAAAGTCTTTGAAAATTAGAATTTTTGAGTGAGTTTTTTTACACTATTAGTAAAGATATTACAGAACTTCTGACTTGATTATTGACACAAAAGTTGAATGTCGGAAGAGACGTTTACGTAAGATAGCCGAGATCATAGGCGGTAATTTGATAGCAACTGAAGCGGAGGTCGGAATAGTGGGTTGAGATTAAAAGTCAAAAAAAAAAAAAAAAGATGGAACAAACTAATAGGTTTTCTGTCTACTTATTCTCTTAATTATACTGTCTGAAATGTGAATTAATTTTGCTGAACCCATGAGGTAATATTAGATAAAAACACGGTTGTACATTTGGCTGTTTCGTCATCATCATCTATCGATCTGTCTTTCGTCAGAAATATTCCAGAATACATTTACATCTGAAACAGATTGAACCAATTTTATTCTTTTATGTTTCATAAGAGTCGTGATCTCACTGTTACGAAGGCATAATACATTGAGGTTGTGTTGGCTGAATATATTCTGAAGCGGGAACCGTGTACAAGCGAAAGTTTGGCCCACGTGCCATACTATCCAAGTATTGATCACGTGATGTTATTGCAACTCCGTATGGCGGGAAAATGTACAACCAACACGTGGCATGTTGAAACTTTCATTCTTCCATGTCTACAGACCCACCGAATTCTATGAAAGTATTTTCATACATTTGTTAATAAAAGATCAAAGGGATACAGTGAATTGTTAGAATGGGCAAGCAATTCATGTCTTTCGTTTAGCCGCTATTCATGGCGGGATGAGCTCGTTCCAGCTGGGAAGATTGTCTATCGTCTCAGACGAGTTGGCCCTGATATGGGTCTTCAGATAGTGTCGGGCGCTTGCTTAATTTGCTGTTCGTTTCATTGACATAAACAGTTTGAACAGCCCTTCCACAATATTTCCCTATGAAGAGCAATCAAGAAATTATTAGGTTTGATTCTCAATCTGAAAATGACGTAATCTGTGTTTCTTCATTAGATCATATATTTTCACGTAAACATCATTGGCGTCTCTGGGATAGTTGTGCCTAGTCTTCTCGGCCGTAAAAAAAAATTCTGTAAGAGTTCAAGCATGTTCTGAAGAGAAAATAAAGAAAATATCAGAATGTCTAAGTGACAGAATATGCCCTTACGGGACATACGCGAATTTGTGATTTTAAATTGGCCGGGTGTCCGATGAAACTAATCTCTTCATTGTCAGCCGATCATTGCAGTCAATTATTCGAACCTAATTTAATGGTTAAAGAGCAGAAAGAATGCTTAATTTATCCTTTGATCAATTGCGAATTATTGCCTGACAAATCTAAACGCACAACAAACATTTCTCGGGATTTGCTTCGGGGTTTCCCCTCGACCACACGTGTTCGTACCCCTGAACTTCGCCGAAGTATATTAGGCTTCATTCTTCATTGTTGAACGGTATGGGCATTTAATATGGGGGACTCTAGTTTACGAAAACGTCCGTTTTTCTGAACTGACCTGCACAAACTATTCGGAAGTGGTCAGTTTTTCATGACTGCGATATTCACTTCCGGTCACGAATACTTAGGGAACTTACTGTAATAATTATTTTTAGCTTTCCATTCGGGCAAGTTATATTTTAAAAACTTGCTTGCCCTTGGCAGTTTCAACTTGTCTCTTCTCAACCACCTCGCTGGGGGTCTAATAACACCCCAGCCACCAGTCAGATTTTTGGACCGGATTCGGGGCCTTCGCGCACATCGCCGGAAGTGACATCATATATAGTAAAATAGATGTTTAACGAAAATTTTTATTACTTTTCAAGTCTGCATAATACCTCCGTTGACCTAGCGTTAAAAAGAATTATCTGGAGATAATTTTCCCTGTTTATCTGGACAGAGCATATGAAAAGTAGTTCGCTCATGTGCAACACTAAGGGAGTTGTTTGGTCGGATTCAAACTGAACCGTGCGTTGGTTGGTTTCCCCTATACGTCATAGCAACGTAGTAAAGGTCAACTTCCGCTATTGGAGGCAGGGATGTTATTGGAGCCTGCGAAATGGAGCATGCGCTGTGGGGAGGTTGGTCTCTTCTAACATAGTGTGTGTTGGCTGACAGATAGCTAGGTTGCCCATGGAGAGGAAAAACTTGCCCATGCTGATTTCAGGTTGTCGCGGGCACTGCGAGCAGGCGATCTGGTATTATTTCACCCCCTGCATGTGTGCCAATAATTACAGAATAGTTGAACATTTGAATTAAATTATTAGGAACTAAATAAATTACACATTTACACATTCTAAATTTATTTTTGCTACAAACAAAATCTGTTGACTGAATAACTGTTTATGGCAACATTTATTTTATAAATATGAACAGCACTGCATATTCCATGTACTTCTGTCAAGATTGTTCAAATAAGAAGTATATTTCATAGGTAAATATCTTTCTGGATTTATAGTGTTGAAGGTCAGAATGAACCCTAATAACCACAGAGTTAATGTGATCCAGATCTATCAACCCAGATTCAGTCTACGAAGAATCTGTTATGGTACATTTATGTTAGTGGCAAACTTGGGTATTTAATTATGGTAAACATCTGTTATTTTTCCCTGTGATACACCCACTCTGAGTAAAGTTTGTTTGTTTAAAAGTCCTTATACTCAGAGTCAATTGCCAACACTGGCCATCACAGCCTTCAAGTTGAACTTGGTCAGCCTATGGAGCTTATCATATACATGTATAAAGCCAGTGTCACCATACAGGCCAAACTGTACTGCCATCCTACATGTAAGGGGCTAAAGGACTGAGTCAATGGCCAGCTCAGGCCCCTTATAAAATCTCTGGGGAAGCTAGCCGGTCCTCAGACTTGAAAACCAGATAGAAAACTTCACAAATTTTAAAACTGGAGAATAGTGAGTGAGTGAGTGAGTGAATAGGATTAACCTCACTTTCAACATTATTTCAGTCATATCGTGACGATGTAGAATAGGAATGTATGGGGAGGAATCTGCAACATTACGGCACACAACATTTTTGCACAAAGTGAAGAGAATGACATTTTGGCAGGCGACATTTCGGCAAGATTTTAGTTACTGCTGTTAACCTACATGTCAACAGACCTGTTATAATTGGGCAATCCAGGTCTGAGGTACATGTACCTATTAAAGGTACTTAAGTGAAAGTGAAAATACAAAAATAGAAAGATTATCATACAAATATTGACATAGGCGATTAATTTCTAACCATACACTTAACAATCAATTTTGAACAATTTCCCCAATTTATCTTTATGTACCAATTAACAAAGATAAATTTAGGAAATTTAAAATTCATTGGCAACTGTGTGGTTAAAAATTAATTGTCTACATGTATGTCAATATTTGATTGGTAACCTTTCTATTTCTCTACTTGTAGGAGCTTAAATATTCCATATTTTGTATAATTTACACTGATCAAAAGTGACACAGCCAGGTATTGGCAAGGTTTTCACTCTATTATCCCATTTCATGCTGACACTCTCAGTATTTATCGTTTACACACATACAGGAGCACTGCAGATACAATGACATATGCTTTTCAACATTTTACCAAAATACACTGTAAGAGCAACAATACTCGATTCACTAAGCCCTTAATCATTCCATAATAATGTCACAAGTTCTGACATGCTTGTGGCACTGTGCACTACATCATTAACAGATAAGATAAGATAAGATGTTTATTAAGCCAATCATGGCGCCCAGATGGACGAACAATCACAAGAACAAGAATCAATGCATTACAAACAAATTCACAAATGATTCACAATTAATTCATTGATCGATTAGCCCCCCCCCCCAAATTAGTGACATTTTTTTAATTGAAGTTGTAAAACAAGAATCCTATAACTTAGAAGATTATCTTGAATATGATGTGAACTTGCAAAAGTATCACAGTTACAATTAAGGTGAACTGCAAACCTTTCCAATTTTCTGTTAAAATGTCAGAATTCAAGGCCTTTGTAGTAATAGTTGTTTATGTGTGGTAATAGTTTTGTGAATTGTTTTCTTCTTCCGAGTATATGATAATTTAAAACTTATACCAACAGAAAACGAGCCACAACTTTCGAAAACATCATCGATTGCCTCCCATTGTTTGAAACATATAATGACGTTTTGTGGTCCGTCATTCATAACTCAGCTGTCGTCCATTAAAGAATATCCGCATCCATAATCCAAAGACCTATTCCATATTCCACATAACAGTATTAGCACCAAATTCAAAAAGATAGTGCCACGGCACTGTAGCGCTCATCTGGCTATAACTGGAGAAAGCGGCTGCGAGAAATTTTTACTGAAGAACTGCAATAGATGAGTTTCTAACTTGCGTTGTCTCCCCTGAACAAAATGGCAACATAGTCGATTTCACAGGCGGTCAAGCTGCAAATTCATGATTGTAATTGGAGGTTATGGAATAAAGGCAATTATACCAAAATATAATGTGTGATTGTCAGTAAAGCTGTATAAGCAATAACCAGAACCAATTTTTATTATGTGATTGCAGTCGTTCGTCCGTCTGTCCACTTCGTGTCCGGACAGTACATTGACAGTTTTTAACCTACATGTACGATTCCAATATTTTGTGGGTATATGCACCAGGGGGAGACATGTCGAGTACGAAATATGTGCGACTGGGTTGTTACGATGGCAATGAGATGTAACAGGACATTTTTCCAATGAAAGTAATCTCTGGTGAGGTATGGCCTAACCAAGACATACCCCCATCTGTCTGCGAAGATGTAAAAGATAGTGCCACGGCACTGTAGGTCATCTGTCTGTAACTGGAGAAAGTAGCTGTGAGAAATTTTTACTAAAGAACTGCAATAGATGAGTTTCTAACTTGTGTTGTCCCCCCTGAACACTATAAAATGACCCATGCAGTTATTTCCTGAGATTTTATGATAAAGTTTCATGGGAAATTCAAGATGCGGCAATATTGGATTTTCGAAATGAACCAAAAAAAGGTATCTTGCACAACTGGACCACAAGGGGAACCTGTGTATCAATATACATGCAGTAATATCCTAAGAATTTACGATAACAAAATTTCATGGGGAAATCCAAGATGGCCACCTGGTGGCCATATTGGATTTTTCAATCAGACCATATATGGTATCCTGCACAGCTAGACTCCAAGGGCAACCTCTGTACCAAATTTGAGAAAGATCCATGCAGTAGTTCCTGAGAAATCACGATAACAATGTTTCATCTGGAAATCCAAGATGGCCGCCTGGTGGCCATATTGGATTTTTCAATCAGACTACAAATTGTATCTTGCGCAACTAGACCCCAAGGGGAACCTCTGTACCAAATTTGAGAACGATCCATGCAGTAGTTCCTGAGAAATCGCGATAATGTTTCATCTGGAAATCCAAGATGGCCGCCTGGTGGTCATATTGGTTTTTTCAATCAGACCGCAAATTGTATCTTGCGCAACTAGACCCCAAGGGGAACCTGTGTATCAAATTTGAGAAAGATCCATGCGGTTCTTCCTGATAAATCATGATAACGAAGTTTCATATGGAAATCCAAGATGGCCGCCTGGTGGCCATATTGGATGTTCGAATCAGAGCAGAAAAGGTATCTTGCACAACTAGACCCCCAAGAGGAACCTGTGTACCAAATTTGAGAAAGATCCATGCAGTAGTTAACGAAAAATAATGATGACAAGATTTCACTGGCAAATTCAAGATGGCCGCCTGGTGGCCATATTGGATTTTTCAATCAGACCACAAATTGTATCTTGCACAACTAGACCCCAAGGGGAACCTCTGTACCAAATTTGAGAAAGATCCATGCCGTACCTCCTGAGAAATCGAGATAACAATGTTTCATCTCGAAATCCAAGATGGCCGCCTGGTGGCCATATTGGATGTTCGAATCAGAGCAGAAAAGGTATCTTGCACAACTAGACCCCAAGGGGAACCTGTGTACCAAATTTGAGGAAGATCCACAAAGTAGTTCCTGGGAAATTGCAATAACAATGTTTCATGGGGAAATCCAAGATGGCCGCCTGGTGGCCATATTGGATTTGTGAATCAGACCACATCAGGTATCTTGCACAACTAGACCCCAAGGGGAACCTGTGTACCAAATTTGAGAAAGATCTATGCAGTAGTTCCTGAGAAATCGCGATAACAATGTGTCAATGGCAAATTCAAGATGGCCGCCATGGCGGCCATATTTAAAATCGTATCGACACGGCATGAACAAATTCTGGTGTACTCATTGGGGGGAACATGCATGCCAAGTTTCAGCTTAATCGGCCAAGCGGTTTCAGAGAAGAAGATGTTTACGCACGACGGACGACGGACGACGCACGACGGACGACGGACAATCAGGCCATGACATAAGCCCCTCGGGCCTTCGGCCCAGATGAGCTAAAAACATAGCATACATAAAGAAAGGCTAGTTTCCTGCAAGAGAGAAGCTGTCCACAGTTTTCAATGATGCCGTCAAGACATCATAATGTTCCAAAAATATCAAATCTATATCACCTATCAGTATTCTTAATCCATAATCATTGTAAATACTAAAGTCTTCATCTAGAGGGTAATCTGGGACTTCAGCCAACATGCAGAATGTACATTGACATTGTTTTAACATATTTCACAATTTGTCCTGGAGAAATTTAGAGAATCTGCATGGTATCACTTCCCAAGGAATGGTGTGACAGTGTATTGGCCTGGTTCTGCTTAGCTTTATTACCCTCCCTGTTAGTAAAGCTGAGCCTGTAGACACTGACAAGATTCTTCTTATCTGGACAATTTATTACCCAGCTGACCCTAATATGTGGAAATGGACAAGAAAGACTCTTGAATGCAGTGGTGAAATTTGGCTTGGAGAACTAAACACAGGTACCCCTGGCTGTTATCTGTGCATGCTGGCTGCACATAAGTGTTGGCTTCATTTCTGATAAACTATCTAACTTCAGCTGTTATATTTATGGGACAACCACATGTTGAACTGAGTGTGATCCTGGTAGAAATCCATGACATTTTGGCACACCCCATTTTGATACGGGACCTTTCGACACCTGACATTTCAGCACCTGATATTTTGGCATAATATAAAAGGTGCAACATTTTGGCATGCAACAATTTTTATATTCGTTACTTTTTTCTTAGATTTTAATAGTCTTTTTCTTAGGGACAAAGTCAAGGCTACAAACATTTTCATGTGACATTTTTGCAAGCTTTTAAAAAATATGTTCATTCTATGTTCTCATTGTCTTTTTTTCTTAGGCATAAAGTGAAGTGTATGACATATCTGCAACTGTTTTTCACATCTGCGATTAATTTAAAAATACATTTTTTAAGGTGAAAATCATAAGTATTGAATTACATTGTGTAGGAGAGACAGGGCTGGTTGGAGCGTGATTTTTTTTATAAAAATAAAAGACAAGGTGGAAAGTTTTAAGTGAACTTATAATTGTTATATGTGAATATGATATAGTACATGTACATCGATAGGGCTATCTACCACCCACCAGTATTAAGTCCAAAGTATTAAGTAAACAGAATGGTTCTCTGTGCCAGATTATATATTGTAAGCATGATGAACAGCTAAAGCCAACAATGTTTTGTTTCAAAAACACAAATATGCTAATTGTCCCCCCGATGCCCGAGGGCTGAAGGGGGACTATAGTATTGGGGTCCATCCATCCGGATTCGTTTCCGGACAATTACTCCTGGAAAACTGAAAGGATTCTTTTCAAATTTGGTATGTGGGTACCTCGCCTCAAGATCTTACTTGGGATTGTTTTTCACACCGATTCGCCTGTAGCTGGCGCACGTGGGAGCCAAGTTAAATTTCGTTTCTAGTCATTTTTTAAAAACTGTTCAAATGGATTTTTTTCACATTTCGTACACGGGTACCTCTCCCCAAGATCTCGCCTGAGATTGTTTTTCATGCCGATTCGTCTATAGGTGGCACCACCTGGGAGCCAAGTTAAAATTTCACTTCCAAAAATAATTTCTGGAAAACTGAACGGATTATTCTCAAATTTGGTATGTGGGTACCTCTCCTTAAGATCTCACTAATGATTGTATTTCACGCCGATCCGCTTATAGGTGGTACCACTTAAGTGCAAAATTGAAATTCTGTTTCCGTTGAATAGCTTTTGAAAACCTAAATGCATTCTTTCCCAATTTGG